>JAIUZE010002570.1:0-44332 GCA_022085475.1 Heliosperma pusillum | reverse complement strand
GCTCCTCTTCTATAAGAAAATAGTCTTTGTCGGGATCTTGGAGGTCGCCACCTACAATTAGATCGCAAAAAGATGAATAAAGTTCATCTTGAGAAAGACGGAATGCTTAAAAAGCGAGAAAGACGATAATTTTAATATCAATATGGATAGAGGAAGGTTAGGGAAGAAGAATAAGACGAACTTACGCGAATTCTATCGAGAAATGAAGAAGTTACGATGAATCAAAGATCGATATTCAAAGAGGGAAAAGTTGCTTAAGGAGGAAGAAAGAAAATGTGTTTGATTTTTGTGTGGAAATGAAATATTAGGTTAAGGAGGGAGTAGGGTGAGTTGTGTAGGCAAAGTCAAAGACGATTTCCAAAGTCCAAAAAAGTCAAACTAGACTTAAGACGGCATTTTCATGAAATCTCGCAGAAATTCCAAATACGAACTCGGAAATTCAAAATTCGACTCGGAACTTAAGATTATAAATTATAACTTAAAAATTACTGAGACGATTTCGTAAAATATTTCTATTAGAAAAATAGGGTACATTTCCGGGTGTTACAAATATAATGATCATATTTATCTATGCTAGTGATTAAGGCGATTAAGTAAGTTGTTGTATGTTTCTTGTAAATCCATGACTAATTGAAAGGTTTTTTAAACTTGATGTTCTCAAGTACATGTTTTCACTAGTAAGTGAGTTGTTGCATGTTTTCTTGAGACAGGTGATTTTTTTTTAGAATGTAATGGGACATGTAGCCTAATGTACAAGGCCAGAGTTTACAAAGCTTTCATTTGCCGGTTAAAATCCGACCAATTCCTATGTCTTTTTTAAATTGTTTGTCTGTGCGTTTTTTTGTTGGTTTATGGACAAGTTACTATGATTATTAATGTACCTGCACAAATTAAAATGATCAGGAACAAGTAATGATTAGCAATACTTTTGGTGGATTTGGTCAACATGATGTAATTTGATTAAAGCATTTTTTAAATTAGTGTTAATTATAGCTTCATAGTTTCAAACATAAGGTTTGCTCATGTTGATCACATTTTATTTCATAAAGGATGATGTAGTTGCTGGAATCGAGGCAAGAGTTGATGCCTGGACATTCCTTCCAATAGGTGATTATGACTGAACATCTCATATTGCATTTAAAATTTTGGATAGTAAAAGTATAATTAACACAACTATTTTTGTCAAAGAATGGGGAGGCGGTGCAAGTCCTTTACTATGAGCTCGGGCAGAAATATGAACCTCATTTTGACTACTTTCATTATAAGGTTAATCTGCAATTAAGTGGGCACTGCATTATTACAGTTAACTTATACATCTCTATATATTTACAATGCATTTAGGAGAAATTAGTATACATGCTTAACTTATTCCCCAAGACATTAAGCAATATAAATGTAGGTTGCTAGATACATACATGTAGCTTGCTAGATACACTCTTTTAAGTTACTAGATACATATTTGTGGTATGCGAGGTACACTCCATTAAGTTACTAGATACATACACGTAGCTTGCTAGATACACTCTTTTGAGTTACTAGATACATATTTGTAGTTTGCTAGATGCACTTTGTTAAGTTACTAGATACATATATGTAGTTTGCTAAATATACTCCATTAAATTACTACATACATATATGTAACTTACTAGATACGCTCATTTAAGTTACTAGATACATGTATGTAGTTTGCTAGATATACTTTACTACATACATATATGTAGCTTGCTAGATACACATTTATGACATGCTATATACGCTCCTTTATATTGGTTTATATACATGATATTTGTAAGTTATTGTTGAATTAATAATTTAATCTCACTTAATTCTTGTTTTTTTTTGCAGGTGTTTTCCTAGGGTATGGATGTGGTTCACCACACATCCCGTTTGAGGCATTTGGGTATTGTAAACCTTGTTAATTATTGTCTCGAGCATGGACTGCACCTTCTCGTTTATATGTATGTGAGGGCTCTGACTCTTGAGAAGGCTTTGTACAGTGGATACCTTATGCCACTTACCTGGAGCGTATTCCATGATCTAAGACTCTCATAAAACAAACTTGCCTTGGGAGATCAAATTTTTTCTTCTTCCCCATATTACTGATAGGTATTAATGAACATCTATATTCATACCATGTCACCTCCAATGGCACGCTGCTCTTTGAAAGCTGCCAACATATTGCTTGATGATGAGCTTATGCCTCGTGTATGTGATTCCGGTCTTTCTGTTTTGAGGCCTCTCAGTAGAAATAGACTCAAACTTAAGGTCAATAATCTTTATTTATTATTCTGCACAACATTCAAATATATTTTATTGATCGCTTATAAACTTGTTGATAAACGTCCATGTAAATGTTAGAAGATCCTGTAGTGTAAGACTATAAGTCGAGCTCTTTAACTTTTTGTAGCATGTTTTTTCTACCTGTACATTTTCTAGTCTTTTTTCCTTACTCAAATACTTGCGTCTTTCTTTTTTAATAATGTATCTGTATGGGTATTGAATTAGTTTCACAGTAAAGTCCGTGTTTATGTGTTTTCGGTGAAGCTAAAGAGTGTGACTCTATCAAAACAATAAAAACTGACACATGATTAACATTCTCCTTGATGTTTCCTGATATAACAGGCTTCAGAGATGGCTATTTACGGCTGTGGCTACGTTGCACCAGAACATGGGAAGCCAGGAGTCGCAAGCACAAAGTCAGATGCCGATGCCTTTGGCGTCTTACTTTTTTGAAACTTTTTCTCAGAAAAAAGGCAGTTTGATAGGTTCGATAGTTGTTTGTTACAGAATATCTTACAGCTACCTGATAGATTTTGGAGTAAATTTCTACATCTTGCTCACAATGGTCTATGATTCCTTGTTTTCGCTTCATTTCAATACCCACAGAAGAACAATCTTTGGCAACATAGGCCTCGAGCAGGCTTCATGATGACGGTTCATTGAAAGACATGATTGATCCAATCCTAAGAAGATCAATCACCTTTAAGGCTCTCTCTGCGTATGCCGGTGTCATCTCTCTCTGTTTGCAGGTAGTTTTGAAGTATGTGTTCATATGAGCAAAGAAGCACTACAGATAATTTCTAGTTCTGATATATATTTTTGGATGTCGTACAGCCAAAAAAGATGTTCCACGCCCCAATTTTAGAGATCATAGAAGCTATGATAAGACTGTCGGGTGCTCAAAGTGATATCTACGAAAGATCATTCAGATCAACTCACACTCGCTTCCTAACCTCTCCTGGTGCAAGCTTTTGTGAGTTGCCTTCTTAGAATCGGGGAGCCAACAACAAGACCTGAGAACTCTCTGGATTATTACACCAGCTGGAATTCCTGTTAATCATGTTTTGCAGATATTATTTATTATTTTTTGGTGTAACTAGTAAAGCACCCTCGTGCGTGGCATTCTAATTCAGCAACCTCTTTGCGAACTATAGTTTTAAAATTGTAGTCCAAAATTTTGAATTGATATAAAACAATCCTCATTGACCTGAATAATTCAGTAATCCATTAATTCAAGTATTTGGACATGAAATATTATTTGGAGGAAGTATTTGGACATGAAATGTTATCCCAGTAATTCAAGTATCTGTTTATTCCGCCACACTAACATCCGTATTTGGTGAGAATAACAACTATTTTTCTAGCAAGCTAGATATATACCTTTAGAAAACTAGATACACTTTTTTAATTTGCTAGATACATGTCTTTAGCTAGCTAGATACATTACTTCAAGTTGTCAGATACATGCATTTAGCTTGCTAGATACACTTTTTTAAGTTACTGGATACATATATTTAGCTTACTAGATAAACTTTTTAAAGTTACTGGAGGAAAAAAAAATGTAGGGTTGGATTAGACGGGCGCTACTCGTCCTATTTAAGGATAGCCGCCTCCCTTTATGAGCCTACTTCCTTCGTAAAAAGTTCACCCTCCCATTTTAGAGTTTAGTTTTGTCTTTCCGCGTCCTAGTAATAAGGAAATTTAGGGTTGGATTAAGCACTCCGCGTAGTGGGCTGCCTAATCCAAGATTACATCATTTCTCGTCCAACTTTTGGATAGTCGACCCACTCGTTTAATTAATTTACCTTGCTAATTACATTCCTTTATTAAGTTGTTACTGGATACATATCTTTACTTTGTTAGATACATTCCTTTAATTTGATACATACATTTAACTTGCTAGA
The DNA here is from genome assembly GCA_022085475.1 of Heliosperma pusillum. Lineage (NCBI taxonomy): Eukaryota > Viridiplantae > Streptophyta > Magnoliopsida > Caryophyllales > Caryophyllaceae > Heliosperma > Heliosperma pusillum. The sequence continues at coordinate 40,148 of JAIUZE010002570.1, read as the reverse complement.
TACACTCCTTTAAATTATGGATACATACCTTAAACTTGCTGGATACATTTCTTGAAGTTACTGGATACATATCTTAAATTTGCTGGATACACTTTTTTGAAATTACTAGATACATACATTTAACTTGCTAGATACACTCTTTTAAGTTACTTGATTTATACCTTAAGCTTGCTAGATACATTTTTTGAAGTTATTAGATACATACCTTTAACTTGCTAGATACACTCCTTTAAGTTACTGGATACATACCCTAAGTCTGCTAGATACATTTCTTGAAGTTACTAGATACATACCTTTAACTTGCTAGATACACTTCTTTAAGTTACTGGATACATACCTTAAGTTTGCTAGATACATTTCTTGAAGTAACTAGATACATACCTTTAATTTGCTAGATACACTCCGCGTAGCAAGCCGCCTAACCCGAAGGAAATCGTTTGTGTTAATTTGGGTGATAATAGTAAAACTCAAGCAATAAAAGTAGCTCATTTAAAATACTCTAATAAATAACGTAAAAGATAAACAAATAAATACGAAAAAGTGTAATAATATTCATATATAGAGTAATAATATATATGTGTATCCGGGTACGAATCGTATAAACTATCTAAAAACACTGATTAATAAACCCAGCTACACTACACAACACATTACACAATACATGTGTGTATCTACGAGGATAACCTTATGTACCTACAATTTTATTATGTGACAATCGGGCATCACCCTACCCATGAGCCACCACCGCTAGCAGTCGCCATAGACCACCACACCTACACCAGTGACATCTCAGAACCACAACGTTGGTGAAATTTGAACGACAAACCAGAGTACGCCGAGGATCTCCCATAAAAGAGGGCAAACAATTATCTGTGTCAACATCAATTTCAACATAATTAACCAACTACCCAGTTCCTATAATCAAATTAGAAATTAGGAAAATCCAATCTAAAAACTGTAAAATTAAATTGAATATACTAATTAAATTGAATATACACCCAAAACTCAACCACCCTTAATCGTCACCGGCCAACCCCAAGCCAGAATCCAATACCCCTGACACACTATTCTCTAGTCGATTAGCTAGTAGATCTAGAATCAATAATAAGTTTGAAGTAACTAACTCATCTGAGAAGGAAGACGCGCCGGAAAGTCGGAAATGAACTGTGAGAGTTCGATAAAGTGATTTGCCGGAAAAGGTAAGTGGTGGCCGCAACAATGGTGGTTGGAGAAACACATGATGGTGGTGGTGCACTATCTTTCGTCGGACCAATATCGCTTCGGGAAGTGGAAAAAGCACAGTCGTCGGCAAAGGGATAACCGGCGTCGGAGCATCTCCGGCATATCTGGAGTCAGAGCAGTGGCGTGGGGGCCGGTGAAGGTGGAGGGAAAGTTGATAGGAAGAAGAAAGTTGAAGGTTCGGGGGAGAAAAGGTAGTACACAAATGTCAGTGGTGTACAAATTTTGTTTGATTTGTTATTTTTTAAGTTAGTTCGTAAGTTCGTATTGAACTTCAGTTCGTATGGGTACCCGCCCCTATATATATATATATATATATATATATATATATATATATATATATATGACTTTTTATAATGTTGTTTATTAATTTTTATTAAAAAAAAACTTAAATTAAAATTATAAAATTGAAAATTTGCGAAAATTCATAGTGATTAAACTACATTTTATTTTATTTTTAAAAAAAAAGTATTGACATAAGCTATGACATAGGTGGTTGGTGGGTAATGGGGCGGGTACGGGTCTAGATTTTTACCCAGCGGGGCGGGTATCGGGTATAGAGTTTCACCCAGCGGCGCGGGTATGGGTATGAAAACTTGTACCCGCCATGGGTGGTAGTCGGGTATAGGAATGAGAATTGCTTGATGGGTACGGTACGAGGGACCTATATCCACCATCGCCCTGCCCCAATGACATACGTAAGAACTTCAATATCGCAATGTTATACACAATATTGGATTGATCAGTTGTTACACATACGTGAGTTGTAACAACAAATTTTTTATTGCAAAATAAATACTCCCTCTCATCCAGACCAAAGGTTACACTTACCTTATTTGGACCATCCAAACCAAACTACCCATTCCTTTTTGGGTAACAAATAAGACCAAATACTCCTCATCTACTCTATATATTTACACAAAATGTCATTACCCCACCTACCCAACTAACATTAAATATTCAAGTGGTCCTACTTCCATTCCAATACTACCCTTCCTTTATCAACTTTTTCTTAAAACTTGTGTTCCCTCCCATGTAACATTTGGTTTGGATGGTAGGGAGTATAACACAAAATAAGAGACAAATAAATTTTATTAATATCAGAAAGTTATGTGTACAATCTCTAATATATCATTTAATTAAAATATGTTGTAGAGATTACGTATATGTTATTTTTAGAAGAGGCGCGAACGTTGTGTTTAAATGATACATGTAGAAGTTGTATGCACTATGTAGAAGGTGTCGATTTGTATTCTTGAGAGGTTTATAGGGACTTGTTCTTTCTGTATGACATAACCATGTTTTTTCAATGGGGAAAGGTATAGTTGCATAATTATTTGGTATATTTTTATAGCCTTGGTGTGTTGATAATTGATCATATTAGTACTAGCTAATGTGTGTTGGTATAATTTGGATCACATTATTCATGTTGGATTGTGTTGGCTTTGGAGTGGTGAGGTTATATGGTTGTGTACTTGTGTACTTGTGTGTTGATGGGAAGTGTTGGTTGGTAGGGCAGAGCATGGATCGGATATCCGATCCGAATCCGATTTTCGGTTCGGATATCCGATCCGAAAAAACAAAATTTCATTATCCATGATCTGATCCGAAAGAGTCGGATATCCGAAATTTACTATCCGAAAAAATCGGATTGGGTATCCGATATCCAATATCTGATCCGAAAATTCCAATTTTCATTCTTAAACACAAAATCAAACATAAATTGGTTCATTTGCCTAATTATCAAATTTGTAAAACACAAAAAATTAAAATTAATACATTCAATAAACAAGCAATAAAGAAACCCTATCAATTTTCATCTTACATAAAATTAGGATACCAAGATCTGAATTTTAATATATGAAATAAGGGGAAAAAAATGAGATCGCAATTATAACTGAATGGTGGCGGCGCCGGTGGTGGTTGCTGCATCGTTTACGGCGACGCTGGTGGAGTGAAGAGGCCGACGAGTGAAGCAGATGGACAAGCGGAGCGGTGGCAGTTGCGTCGTCGTGTGAAACGGTTTCGCCGTCGTCGAGTGTAGCGTTGGTCGTGTCGTCGCGTTTGACGTTTCAATTGTCAGAGGTTATACGTGGTTGATGGATGAATTTTAGTGATGGTATAATGAGTATAAATGAAATACAGAAGGTTTGAGTGGGAGGGAGGGAGATATGACGGCTGAAGTATGGTATAGTTTGTATTAGGTTGAACTAGATGGGCTTTCCTACATTATATACTCTCCCAAGCCCATCCATTTCAGAGAAAAAAAAATAAGAAAATTTTGGATCGGATACGGATATCCGAAATTTTGAGACTAGGTATCCGTATCCGATCCGATATCCGAATATTTCGGATCGGATATCCGATCCGAAACCTAATTTCGGATCGGATATCCAACTTTTCGGATCGGATTCGAATCGGATATCGGATCGGTTCGGATAATCGGATTTTTTGCTCAGCCCTACGTAGTGGTTGGTTATAATGCATGAGTAAATTTCGAGAAAGAAGTTCTTTTTAAGGGGGAATGATGTAATACTCTATATTTTGTAGGCTACTCGGTTAGGTGCTCAGCCGAGTAAGGCCACTCGGTCAAGCGGAGTGGCTACTTGATCGAGTGGGTCAGTATGGGGGTTTAAGGCCGATTCTGTTTTACGGTCATTTGACCGATTAAATCGGTCACTTGGTCGTGTGAGGCTAACCGGTCGAGTGGGTTGAGAACTCGACCGAGTGGGGCCAGTTCGGCGAGACTTTTGACATGTCATTTATTATTTCTTTTAAGATAATATTAGATATTATCGTACTTTAATAGCCCATGTTGTCATTTGCGAACCCTAAACACTCCCTAAACGCTCGTAAACTCTCTGCATCTCATTTGCGGTGATTCTATTTGGCAGATCGTCCTTGCTAGTAGCTAATTGTTTTATCGTAATCGGTAAGTATTGTTAGTCTCAAATCCTTTAATCCTTGTTTTGCATATTAGCGTTTGGGTTTTGGGGTAATTATTATGATTAGTTGATTATCAATAAGGGGTTGTATAGTGATTATATATTTATGATTGTGTACGGGGTGATTTCATAGAGGAAGAATTCTAGTGAAATCCTTTGTCCTTGCTTGCGGTTCTTGGACTTGTTAAGGTGTGGGTTTCTCTACTCAGTTTTATGTATGCAATTGTTTGATATCGTGTTGTGATATGTATGCGTTGTGATTACTATGGAGTTTGAAGGTTGTTTTGAGATTGTGTGCGTAACGGAGGTGGTGGGATCAACGTCTCCTGGTCTATAAGGTCGCTCCTCGTGCTGGTCCCAACATGGAGGAGGTGCGCATATGGTGTATGGCCTGAGTACTTTGGGGTGACCTGCTACGGTAGATACCATATTGTGATGTGTGTGTGGCGATGTGCTTGGCAATGACACTGCAGTGGATGATGGTGGTGGTGTTGGAAGAGGGTTTGTGATGCGCTTGGTGGTGGCATCTTTGTGCATTATAATCGTGACATTGATTGATATTGGTTGCGTATATATGGAACTGACCTTGTGTTATTTTCTTAAAACTATCGTAATCCATTCGATATTTCCAGCGAATGGTGAGTACGTGCTTAACAGGTTTGTGTGAGGTTGTTGTATGATGTTGGGAATGCGCGGAGGGACTTTCGATCATGCAGAACGTTGAGTATAGTTATGAGACATCCATTATGGTTGGAGTCGGATTGGTTTCTAATCGGTTTTGATATTGTTTTATGACTTTCTTTCTTTAAGAAAGTAGTTTAAATTGTTTTGAGATTGATTATTTAATATCTACTACTTCTGAAAACCGATATGGTAACACCCCACCTTACTTGAGAAGGTCTTGCTAAAGGCTCATGGGTAAGTAAGGGTGTTACAAAGCCCTAGCGAGGACTGAGGAGGAGCATGCAGGGATTCATTCATTCTCTTGTACAAAATTCTAATTCAGGCATAATACTAGCAATTAAACGTTCCCTACCGCATTGTACTCGTAAACATTAATTAATTGCTATTAGACTATTGAAGAAATTCTGACTTCCGTTGTTTTTCCGACACTGGTTTTTCCGCGTCACCAAATCTCTTGTGTTGATTTCTTTTATTTCTTATTTCGTTCACACGCGTCCACACAAATCCGCATTCGACCATCGACTAATAATTAGACTGCTTTAACCCACGTTAAATATCAACTAGGTAAGTTTTACCAAAACACATATTCACGCCATTATTTGTAAATATCTTGATAATAAAAACGAGTCGAAATTGAGCCAAACCCGAATAATCTTGAATCCTAAATGACTGAGCTTGTATGTGACCCGGTTGAACTGTTTGTGAGGTTTGTTAACGGAAAATTCTGACGGTATCCCTGAACTTTGACATTTTCCCCGAAATACCCAAATTTTGATCAGAAAAGCTTTAAGTGTCCATAACTCATGTTTACAAACTTGGAAAATGACTATTTTGATTTCAAATTGTTCATCTTTCCGAGAACAACGATTTGAAAAAAAAAATTGGCGAGTTCGAAACTCGTGACAAAGAAATATGGCTACTCAAAGTTTGTTCGGTGGAAAAAAACTTTGACATACAAAAATTCCTATCCACGAGATCCAAATACAAAAGTTTGTGAGGTTTATTAATAAGAGTCTTCCAAAGTCCAAAACCCAAAACCCAAAGTGTGATGAACCTAATCCTTAGATTTAGCGGTGAATTTGAAAGTTAGGGTTGTTGTGATTTGGGCGGGGAGATCAGACATCACACATCAGAAATGGGGCACAAAGACGAACAACAGCAACAGCAACACCACCCTTCTGTTGATCCTCTTGTTTCCCTGTTTACTAAAGCACACCATGATCTCTCTCTTGTTCATTTCAAACTCGACAAAGAATTTCACCAAACTTACCCCGATAATGTATGTTCACTTTTTATCTACTCATTTTACCCCTTTTTTTAACCTACTAAATCATTCTATTTCAATTTGTTGTATTTAATGGGCACTTCCCTTATACGTGGGTATTGTGTTGGATGGTCAAGTTTGAGTGATTGAGGAAGAATTTGAGGGATAATGTACTAATTATGATTATTTGAGTGAGTTCAAATTAAGGGGGTTAAAGATTCAGCTGGAATAGCGTAAAATGACTCGCTAAACTATCTACGCTTCTTTCGGATAATGTATTATCGCGACAAATAATTGGACTCAATTGGGTGAAACGGTCTATAGTCTATAGTCTAGACTGACATTATTATTGTTATTATCAAATATGTGAATGTCAGACAAATCCTATGAAATTGGTAGCGAGGATTAAGAAGATTCAGGATGAGATGTCATCTCTTAAAGATCAATGTCGCCACCTTCTTGCTGCTAAGCAGGTTCACTCTTTATTCCCTTGCATCTGACTACCTTCTTTCGTCTTTATATTGTAATCCTTTTTCAGCTGTAAATCGTGCAGAAATTAGCATCTTGTCAATACTGCTCCTGCTTTTTATACGCAAAGTTATTGTCTATCTAGTGAGCATTAAACAATGTAGTGGCTTCTGATGAAGAGTCGGATTATATGTGAATGTGATGGGAACAACGTAATTGCGTGTTCAAATATTTGAACGCGTTCTCAAGATTGCTTTGAGATGCTGGACCGTTCATGTTGACACTTTAATTGTCACATTACATTATTTAAAAGTAAAAGGTGTTTGGAAATTTTCGGTTTTGGGGTATTTGAAGGAATTTTTAGTTAATGTTGTTTAACTAGGAAGCTTGACTGAATTAGAAGTGTCATTCAATCAGCTAAAGGATGAAGGACAGACAAATAGTTCTCCAACGCATAGAAGCTCAAGATAATTTGCTGCTAATCTCATGTATATGTTCATGAAGAATGCTTTGGGCATCAATCTTCTAACTAATGAAAGAAAGCACTGTCTTGCTATTGGCTCCGAAATCCTGATTCTAGTACAGGAGGAACATTGACAACTCTAAGAGCTTGTTTGGATGGAGGAATTTGGAGGGAAAGAAAGGGAAGGGAAAGTCGGGGATCTAAAATATCTTGTTTGGATAGCAAATAAGGGTGAAAGGAAATGGAGGGGGCGGGATTTGGAGGGATCCATTTTTCCTCCTTTAAGCCTAATCAAAATCTCTCCACCATAGGAAGGACTTGGAAGGAACTTGTATCTAAACACCGACACTCCATTCCCCCTTTCTTCGCTTCCCTCCCTTTCCCTCCTTTTCTGGTATTCAAACAGGGCCTAAAGATGATTAGAGTGTCATGTAAAAGCAATATTACGTAGACTGGTAGAAAAAGCGGGGTCTGTGTCTCTTTTGTGCAACATTTTTAGCCTTCATATTTGCTAATTCAACATGAAGAGAAACTTATAAGCAACATTTGACCACCTGCAGGACTTGATAGATAAGGCTAGGTCTACTCTGGCTGGCAATAGAAGCATGATTCAGCGAATGCAAACATCTGTTGGTATCCCAGTGACAAGTGACTCCGAAGATTCAGCATATTCCAGTTTTAATCAGGTGACCGTATTGTGCTTTTTCTGTTAATTATTGATTTTCTGTGCAATTTTCTGCCACGATGCAAAGAGATCTCAACCACTTGCTATAAAAAAACCTCCAATATTTTTACTATATTGTTTAGCTAAGAATGACATTTGGAAACAATCTTTCCGTGTTGACACTGAGGTAAGGTTGCGCACATTCGACCCCTCCTCGCCCACCCATATGCTGAAGCCTTTAACGCATTGCCGTTGTTTTTGTTGTTATGGTATTGCTTGGCTAAGGGTAGTTTTAAAATAAATCTCATTATTAGTACATTATTGCTGAAGCTTCTAACAAGTTGGGTTTTCTTTATTTTTATCAAAAGAATGGAGTATGTGTTTTGTATTTTGAAGGTTGTAGATTTTCCAAGTGGTGTTTGTAGTCTTGACACCACTTGCCAGCAAGCAACCAACATGAAACTAGTGGCAAATGTCAGGCTTTGGTTGTATATACCAGCAGCCTGAATCCCGTTAGCAGTTCTTATGGGGTTCTGATGCTTGGCTTTGCTACATTTGTTCTCTTGTTTTCTTACTTTTAAGCATGTAAAAGGCCAATAGATCAGCAGAGCTGTGTTTTAATCTTCTCTATTTGCGAACATGATTTATTTGCAGATCATTGAGGAGTGGACAAGTCATGTAAGAGCAAAAACAGGTTAGTCATCTATGTTTTGCAAACATGATTTAGTTGCCACTTGCCTGTAGAATGACATGTTTTAATCGACATTGCTTATTAAAATGCGATTACGTCCGATGTCTCGGTTTATGGCAGCTTGTTTATGTATCTGTTCTATAAGCGTCATCAGCGTTATTAGCCTTGTATCGGCCAAGTATCAGTGAATATTGACTGTCACCCATATCAGCGATTTTTAACAACCTTTTACTATATCGGATTATATCGGTTCGGAAAGTTAAAAAAACATTTAGGTAACGACCGGTCTTAATAACCATGCGACAAACTAGTATGGCTTTAATTTCTTTTTCCGATAACATACAAAAAACGCATATGAAGTAGAAGCTCCTTTCATTCTATTTGCTGTCAATAGAAAGCCTGCATAACCGGGGAATATCCTAACAAAAAAATGAACTTCCTTTTATCCATTTACTCTTCGCCAGGGGTATCGGAATAGAACCATTATCAGTCTTGGTGTTAATCTGAATCTAATTGTGTTGTGTACTTGCAGGCGATGAAGAGGAAGACTACATGCCCAAGGATATCAACAACCTAATGTTCGCATCAATAGTTGAATAAGTAGATTAATCTTGATGCTCATTAGTTGCTTAAACGAGGACTCGCTTCATCTGCTGTGAAGTTTAGAATGCAATTTATGTATTCTTGTTGATACTGCGCATCTATCTCCGATGTCATGTATTCTTCGCTTAATTTGTAGATTTGTGGGAAATGCAAGAAACTTCAAACTTGGGATAATTCCAATTACTATGTCGACGATCATCCTATGTTTCAACATGATAACTCCAATTGCCTAAAAGAACGTGGGCTCATACAGACATACATACTATTGTGAGTAGAGGTGGGCAGCTGGCAATCTTGTTGTTTGTGTCATGTCAGGGTCAAGTCATTCCCAGGTTCATTATTGGGGTCGGGACATTATTGGTCAGGTCATCCAATAATTTGTTGGATCAAGTCCGGTCTAAGTCGGGATCGCCTGCTTTTGCTCATCAATTCATTAGCGAGTCAACTACTTCGCAGTTGTCGGGTCAAGTCAACTTTCAAATCATCTCAGGTCAACTTTTGAGTCAATTTCGAGTTATCTTTCAGGTCAACTTTCAAGTCAATTCCGGGTTATATTTCGGGTAGATTTAGGTTTGGCTTAAACTAGTGACAAACTTGTAACAGGTCAACTTGGGTTACGAGCAATCTTGGAACAAGCCGGGTTCAGCATCGGGTTTATTTTATCAAGTTGGACTGGAACCTATAATGTCGGCTTGGGTTACGGGTCATCTTGGTACGTGTCGGGTTTGGTTTCGGGTTTACCTTAACTATTAAGTTTTATCGAGTTAAGGGTCATCATCTAGTCGGTTCAAGTGGGTTTTAGTTTTCTACATTTCCGGGTTCTGTCAGATTGGGTTTGTTCGGATACGAGTTGGGTTTGCTCAGGTTTGAGTTGGGTCGCTCAAACGGGGTCAAACTTGCCAGCTCTAATCAATAGTCCAGAAATCGGCAGAGAACTGTTGCACACTTGTCTGTACTATCCATGCCTCTGTACCTGATCCTAAGAGTAGCTAAAAGCATTATTGCATAATAAAACATCTTCGGACACAAAAATCAGGAGGAAAATTTTCAATTAGGATCACCTCCATTACCTCCCCTCTTCATTTCTTTTCAATGACTTCAATTATTTTCCGAAACGATCAAACGATCATAAATGAAAGTAATGGATGATGAGGTTGGTGAGAGATAGTACGGAATATATAATAAGCTATTAGAGGTAATGGACAAGAAATGGAGAGAAATAAATGGAGATGATCTTTCCTCAGAAAATTTTATATGGTTGTTTTTGTAACTGTACAAAAGTATACCATTTTATTACATATGATGCACTTCAAAATGGAATGACGAGAAGATACAATATCAAAATTCAAAATATAATTACAGTACACGCCCACCCACGAACTAAACCTCAAGTGGCTCAGGCGGAGATGAAGAGAAACAAAGTATAGCCTACTAATCCAGAGAATCAGAAGTCGATATGATACTGAAGAAAGGACCTTTTGCACCCAAGGAATTGCTTTGTCTTTCTCATCATGCCAATGTTGCTCTCTTGCCTTTGGCATCTCTTGACTGTAAGACATTTTGTTATGTCAGTTAACAAACATAAGCGACTTTACAAAAAATGTGCAACTAATTTTGGTGTCCAACTTGTCAAAAGCATTTCACATGTTTGCTAGCGGTGAATCTGATCACCACTGTCAGTTCTATAGCTAAAAATTTATCTTATCTGAGGCCTGCCTACTGGACATATATTCAAACGAAAAATATGGGAGATTTTTGGTTCGGTCTCACAAGGCTCACCAGTAGCTTAAAACTGCAGTCCTTGTGCATTTGAGAAAAATAGTAGTTTATGTGGATGTTAAGACTAACCTGAGCAGCAACAGATCTTTTCGAGTCTACAAATTGATGATAAATGTCATACAGCCTTTGCCGCTCAGAATCAGACACTGATCGTTTAGCCTTGGAAGCAACATCATTTAACAATGGACCAGTAATTAAAGGTGATATTCCTTGCTTTCCGTCATATCCACTGTCTATAATTTCTTGAGCTGCAGCTAACTGGGCATCCGATAAAAGAGCTTGGAGATCCGCACCACTGAAGCCATCAGTTATTACTGCTATGGCTTCCAAATCAACATCATCTGACAATGGAAGCTGGGAAACATCCTAAACTCATTAGTGAAGATGTCACACGCCTTTGAATAAATGAACAAATTCTCGATATTGAAATGTTTCCACCATTTTGTTATCAAACACAGCTCAGTATTTCTGGCCTGGTTCTCTACTCAAGAGCAAACATCGGATAGATAGACCCTCTCAGTTTCATATGTATTATGTTACTCTGTTTTCGCCTAAGTACGCTACTTAGCACCCCATAGTCTTTTCTGATACATACTCAGTTAAGAAATTGGGAAAAAATTGCATATTTCCCCATCTTAACAACAAAAACAAACCCTGGACTGAGGAGATTTGAGGCCAGTTCACATGAAACGCTGTGAGGAAAAAGTTGAAAGACAATGAGAATCATCTTTATACATAATTGTCAGATGATTACCTATACATATCTTAGTTTTACAAAGACTAAAAGAAAGGCTATCGTGGCGATGAGGGACCACAAAGACAAGGTGCATGGCCAAGGAGAAGGTATGCGCCGTAAACAGATGAGACTCGTAAATTTTTCCAATCAATGACGTATGTTTATAAAGATTTTTCTGCAAAAATACCTCCTTTTTTGTTTACATAGAGGACTAATGTGGAAATAGAAACTCCCCCAATCAAGGGACGAAAGTAATGGTTAAATCCAGGCGGAAATTGAAAATTGGCAAATACCATAATAAAATTCCTTTTTGAGTTTTGAGTGAAGATAGTTAGTTCTCATGTGCCTTGGGGAGGCCCCATGCACCACCTTCAGGCGTTTTTCTTTATTTACTCCTCATTTCGCCAATGTGCACTTTTTAAAGATGTACAAATTATTTACAGGACTATTAGCACCCTAAAAGTCTTAAAACACTCCTTTTTAGGGAATGTGTCTTGAAAAGTGTCCTAGACGACCCTTTTAGAATTTAGAGTACTCAAAGTTTTCGCTTTTATGTATTTATACCAAAATAATGGAGTTTTTCTGTCAGACCCAACATTGTTATGTACCACTTTGTTAACACCCTACCTTTATTTTTTTGTTAAGCACTACCTTGCTTTTTATTTTTCTTGTCAAAAACTACCAAAACTCCATTTTCCGACCAATTTTGGTCAACTTTCCGGCCGTGACTTCGTTTATGCGAGTGGATGTGTGATGTGTTTGCCCTCATTTTCACCAATCAATTTCATCACTTTTAGTCTTTCTCCTCCCATGAACCACCATATCATCAATAGCCACCGCCTTTACACCACTGTCCACCACCACCTCACTTCAATACACCGCCATGCGCCATATTTTGTCACCTCCACCTCCGTTGCACCTCATCCACCACCTCAGTAGAGCATTATTTATCATCTCCTTTGCACCTTTTCCTCCCTGCACCATCTTCGTCATGTCGCCTTCACCTTTGCGCCTCCACCGTCACTAGCTCACCGATGTCCAGCCTATTCCATATCTCCAAGAACCATTGAGCGGCCCAGTAACGTCCAACCTACCATATGGGACTCCCTTTTGCACCTCTAGATCTCTGGTGACCATTGATTTGATTTCAACTGGGTATGTTTTTTGCCTTCAATTGGTTGACTTGTGTTTGCCCATTGTTCAACTCTTCGTTATTTTGGGTGAATTTTCCTAATGATTAAGAACGACATTGTTTGATGGTGACGGTTAGGGTGGTGAGGATGGTTTGATGGTGATGGTTGGGGTGGCGACTGTGGGTTGTATAGGTGGTTTGGTGGTGGGTGAATGTTGTAAGGTTGGTGCGGTTTTTATGGAGGCGGAGTTGGGTGAACTGGTAGTGATAGGTGTGGTGAAGCTGGTGGGTTACGTTGGGTGGTGCTAAGTGGAAGGGTTGCAAATAAAAGACCTCACATGTAAATGAAGTCAAGCCAGATATCTGACAAAAATTGGCCGGAAAATGGTATTTGGTAGTTTTTGACAAGAGAAATAAAAATTAAGCACTATATGAATGCTCTTTGCTTCTAATGCATATTCGTTCCTGCATGAATCCTTATATTGAAAATGGAGTGTCAGCTACACTTCCTCGACATTAGCAAAAACTCGATACTCTTCTTGGTACATGACGGACGAAAGCAATAAATTGAGTAAATTGACTACACTGATTCCGCTTGGTATTGCGAGTAGCAGTCGGTCAAATGAATGGTGCAATCCTCATTATGCTTCACCCAGAAGCAACCTCCTTGTTAATTTCATATGATATTTTGAGGAAACAAATATTCCCTCCTATTCACTCATTTCTTCCCTATTCTTTTGTGCCCGTGCACAAGAACTAAGGAGTACAATAAAAAAAATGAATAAAGGTACCAAGTGAACCAAAGAGATCGGAGAGAGACATGAGTGGACCAATGGGGTTGGGTTAATGAGTGGCCATTGGTTAAAACGCAAAATTATACAAGGACCACTTGCTCATTTTACAACTTAAAAAAGTTTCTAAAAAGGTAAGAGGGAAGAAAACCTGGATAAAGTGAATAGGAGGGAGTAGCTTATATCAATATAATTTAGCAAATTAACCGAGTTTATCACAGCCAGAGCAACAGCCACATATATACTTAAGATGCTTGAATTATTGAACTTGACTATTTGCTGAAAAATCCTACTCCCTCTATTCACGCCAAAGTTTTTGAAATGAAATTTTAGAGCAGGTAATGGGGGGCTAGAGTCGGCAAAAGTGGACTTGACCCTTAGACGACCTGTGGCCCGACACTGCCTCAACCCAAGGGATCACGACACCCATAACAAATTAGCTGAATAAAAATCCACATAATATCGAATTGACATTTTACTGTATTGCTTTTAACATAAAACTAAAATGCAGCTAAAAATAGTTTAACATGCAACTATCAATCAAAACTTAAAACATAAGCTAAAATATATGTTGATCACCTGACCCGTTAATGACCGAAACTAAACCGGCCTGTCACCCATGATGACCCTACATGAACTTTAAACAAACTCAATCCTATATTGACCCAGTTAAATCCAACCTGATATGACCACACCAGCTTTCAGTCTTTCACCCTATCGATAACCGACCCGAGTGACCTAAATCTATTGGGGCCCACACTCATGAAACTGGTTCTATAGGTTCTCTGTACTCAAAATACAATGGTATTGAATTGATTGGAAAGTGGCATATAAGAAAATGTATAGAAGTCAAATGAACAGGGGCAAGATTTTTGGCTCAAAATGAAGAGTACAAGCACCAGAAACAGAATACAGAAGAAAAAAAGAAGACAAATATTACCTTCTTAGAAAGGGCTCTGAGGATATCCAATCTGTCTTGCGCAGCAGGAAAATCACAGAATAGCAGCCGGTCCAGACGACCAGGTCGCAGCAAAGCAGCATCAAGTAAGTCAGGTCTACTACTTGACAAGAAAAATTCATCATTAGACAAGTTCTCAAAGAGCTGCATTGAATATATCAACCAAATATTCAAGAGATCTGAGTACAATCAAACGTTACAGCTACCCAAATAAAATACATATCCACTGCCCGTACAAAAATAATGAGAAGTGCCAAAAGAGCATATCCATTATTTTTAAAATATGCAGTTGTTTTTTCAACATGAACGAAGAGAAAATCACAACCTCACAGCACATACGAACATTCTCTACAGAGCAAATCACATTCTCTACAGAGCAAAAAAACATTATCTTATAAGCCCTGAAATCGCACAAGGAAGTCCATGAATGCCTGCTATGGCACTACCTAAGCCCGTAGAGAAGCTAATTAAGTAACCCGTCTCTAGGGATAATATTAAAAATGGAAAGCACACTAACCGATATGGGATGCCTTCTCCCAATCAAAGGCGTCATTTGTTAAAGACAGATGACTATACAAAGGGACAGATAAAAATAGATAATGTGTGAAACCTGTATTGGATTTTACTTCTAATTAAAGGGGGTTAATTACTGCAATTGAAACTTGACGATTTTAATTTTACCAGCAAACGAAGTCAAGGGGGCTAACTATCCATTATGTGAACAACTGAACATTACCACCTCGGACACTCTTTAGTCAATTGAAACTTGAGGATTTTAATCACGCATAAACAAAGTTAAGGGTACCTCGAAAACTCTTTAGTTAATTTAGATAGCTGTGAATTTCGGCATATATTGCGTAGATTGATGGCATATTTGTAAAACTATCATAGCAGTCAGACAACGCTCAATCCACTAATGCAAGTGTCGCAAGCAAACGCAAAGCTGAATAAAAATCCAATATTCCAAAGGTAGCATTCACAGAATAAAGAATGAGACAGCTTAGGAATGTAGCGCATTGCTAACAAGGCATATAGCAAGCATTTATCAGCTAAAAGAGACAGGACGACGAGGGAAAAACAAGTGATTAGTAAATAAAGTGACTTGGTATCTCCTAACACTCTAACAGAGGGATAATAGCAACATAAAACACCAGCAAGGAGTTCATGGATGTACTGACCTTGTTGCCGCAAAAACAAATACTCCAGTCAACACTTCTACACCATCTAATTCAGTTAGGAACTGCAATGCAATAACCCAGAAAAGTTAATTTCGACTCAGAAACCGCAAGACAAAGTTGAACCTTTAAGAACAAATTAAGTCCATAGTCAGATAACAAGAAACTGAACCTGGTTAACAACACGGTCAGTGACACCAGTGTTGTCATGCCCTCTCTTAGGGGCAATGGAGTCAAATTCATCAAAGAAAAGGATACATGGAGCGGCAGCAGCAGCTTTGGAAAATACATCTCGAACCTGAAAACAGGCTCCACGATTAATGAAAGCGGTAACAATTTACAGAAATGGAAAAAGTGGAGAATTATTACTGAAGTGATAATGTGTACATAAGAATATAGAGTGACGTTGACTGATTCAGGACCAAAAAAGCATCAGCTGAGCAATAAGCAGGCTAAAAGTTCTAATTACAAGTAAATAACAACAAATACTATATGGTCCACAATAGACGAGTAGAACGACCCCAGTCACTTCCCTCTTAAACCTATAGAGATCTCCTAATATGATGACGTAAAAGTAACTACGCAAAAGAAGAAAAGAAAATATATAAAAGGAACGCAACCAGCAACGGCTGACCTTTGTCTTATGTCCAAAGTTTCATGTCTCGTATAATATACTCGATAGGTAGGAAAAAAGCCAAGTGCCACACCCACATTTTCTTACCCTACAAGGCTGCAGCGAACTACAATAAGCTTCTCACTCCTCCCCAGAATGCAACCGAAGCAACGAATGGCTACACTCATCACCTTGTATCGCTTTACCATCTTTTATGGTTTCATGAAAAATGCATATAGATATAGAAACAAGAACTATTCCCTTTAAATGTATTCCACCGGTGGTCTAACACTCTAACTTACTAAATAGATCCTCTAATTTTATTTATGCAGACAATGACATCTGCATATATAGGCAGTGCTGAAAAGAAAGTATTTGGGTGTCTAAAATCTCAATACGTAAAACCCCAAAACTGTAAGAGAACGATCTATATGCTGTTTCTGTAAACATAAGCAGCACTGACAAGAAAGTAATTGGGTGTCTAAAACCTCAATAGGTAAAACCCTAAAATAGTAAGAGCACCATCTACGTGCTGTTTCAGCAGTTGTTGTCTATTATATTGCCTGCGAATTGTGTGAAGGATCAGCAAAGATTTCAGGAGGTCAAAATTACTCGGTTCTTTTCTTTACTTTTCCAAAACTTTAATTAACGACTTTCATTGGCTAATTGACTAGATCAAATCAGTAAGAGTTACCCGTTTTATAATCCTAGAGTAATCCAAGAAGATGCACTAACACACACCAGACCACAAAAATGATAATTAGCAACTAGTCCGCGGCAACATTTATTAATTAAGCTATTACTTGTACATCAAAAGACAACAGAAGGAAAAAAATAGAAATCTAAATCAAACAGCAGTGCATGAAATTTATTTAATACAGAATTGTTCACTTTTATTAACGACAAATAGAGTTTCAAGTTGTAGGAAAAGTAGCTCATCGAGACTAAGTAAGAACCATTTCAGCAAAGGTCATCTATGTTGCTCGGACTCTTCAATATTACCTCGCGTACCCATGTCGGACACTGGACACTCGGACATGGATAGGACACTCAGACACTTCATTTTAGACCAAAAACATGTAATTTTTCCACAAAATAAC
The DNA here is from genome assembly GCA_022085475.1 of Heliosperma pusillum. Classification (NCBI taxonomy): domain Eukaryota; kingdom Viridiplantae; phylum Streptophyta; class Magnoliopsida; order Caryophyllales; family Caryophyllaceae; genus Heliosperma; species Heliosperma pusillum. The sequence goes on along the minus strand of JAIUZE010002570.1, from coordinate 22,843 downwards.
CGAATCCGACACTTGGACACACGCCCGTGTCGGATACTTCTAATCGATTCCGAGCAACATAGAACGTCATGATATATGCGGATGTACATCTACCTAGTGCAATTTAACAGTTGGAATTTAAACATCTAGTAAGAGAGAAAAAGGTGACTGGAAAAGAAGTTCTTACAGCTTGTTCCGATGCACCAATATATTTATTCAGCAACTCAGGTCCTTTTATTGAAATGAATCTGAGTGATGAAGCAGCTGCTGCAGCCCCAACAATATGCGTTTTTCCACAGCCAGGAGGACCATATAAGAGAACATTTGACCGCAATCTCAATGGACATTTTGCGAAAATATTAGGGAACTTCGATGGCAGTTCAATCATCTGTAATCAAACATGAAAAAAAGAAAGGGGAAGAGGTATATAAATACTTCATAAAAAAAACGAGAGATTTTACATTCAAATGTTCACCAGAACCCAATTAGATATAGCTGAATGAATCACCGCTATACTCAATACTAGTCAATAGTATACCATCAAAAATCCATTTAAAAAAAATCGAAACTAGGTCACAAACTACCCAACTTCAGGGTGCTGTTACAGAAAAAAGGCTAAAGCCCATGTCCAAATCACCAACTCAGTAAACTTGAAACACATGTCTGACACAAATTTACTAAAAAATAGAATAAGAAAAGGGATCATGCCTGAAGAGTTACACCACCCAACAACTGACAGGCATAAATATAGAGAAATATACCTCTTTAATAGCATTCCGAACATCAACGAGACCACCAACATCTTCCCAGCCAATATAGCCACCATCAGGTGCAGCCTTACTTATGTCCCGCATTGAAACAGGAAGAAAATCTTGTCTAGCTTGTAAGAAGTCATCTGCAGTTATGCTAGGTCTCATTTGGTCTTCCGCAGCCTCGTGAGAAGGCAAATACCGGCAGATGGCAGCATGAATAGTCCTACCAACTAAAATTGCCTGTATTGAAGTGATTATAAGTTGGCAAAACAGCAAATAATGCGCCAGGGAAAGCGGAACAGAGGACACGTGGTACGATGCCGGCAATATGTCTACACGAAATAAATCTAAATCTAATACTGTGGACAGAGGGAGAAAATTTCTTGAATGTTGAAACGCGCTGAACTTCTAAGGATCACATCATTATGACCTTATAAATTCAAGCGGAACTTTAAAGGTACAATCATACCATATTAGAGTCAAGAATGATAATTGCATCAGCAAAAGATATTTATATAAGCAACCATAAGAGTGAAAACAGTAACCTTGAACATACTCTAATGAGTTATTATCATGCTTAGAGATACGTGAAAGATAGATGATTGAACACAACATTTAGCAAATGAAAGAAATGAAACCGTATTTTAAGAACAAAAGCATCAAAAAAACAACTTCGAATTGATTTAAAAAAAACATAAAATACCTGTTTAGCATTAATATATCAAAACACAAACAGTAATTAGCTTTCAACACATGCACTCACAAAATCAAAATTGTTGATGAGGCCATGGAGTGATGCCAGTAGCTCTAGTCCACAAAAAAAAAGCATTCAATACAGCTATCATGATAAAATGATACCAGAAAATCAGCACCACGACCAACATAGTTGAGCAGATAACAAACATTACGTTCAATCACGTGAAGTAGTACCAGATCGTATGCATCATAACCATCACATTTAGAGGCTATGTCCAGCAAGACATCATCAGAACATTGCAAAGAACTTTTTTGGATCTCATGTCTCAGGATAGCCACACGTTCCGAGGCAGATGGTGCTGGCAACTGTACGTGGAAGTTGAATCGCCCTTAATAACAACAAAATTGACCATCAAAGGTGTCAAAATACTAGTTAAAAATTCGTAATATGATAGCATCAACATATGAACTCCCTATATGGCTATATATCTCAGCATCTGGAAATACCTGAGGCTGTCAATGACTCAGGTATGCTATCAAGAGCACGAACACAAGCTATGAATGCTATTGGTCCCAGGCCGCATGAGTTATTCCTCTTTTCCTATCATACAGAACAAAACAAATGACTCACAAGTCACAAGAGGGGAGAAAACAAGGTTTGCACCACGTAAAAAACAAATGACTGACAAGAAGTTTCCTGTTTTATGTCATCATCAACATAACCTTGTCAATAATATTATAAAGGTGAGAGAAAGCACAAAAGTGCATATATATAAGTATATAATTGAGTCCATCCATCAACACTTTTTACCATTTCTTTGGGTCTTCAGTAGTTTACAGCGACTTTGATCAACTAATGGTACATGAACTACTATAAGAGGTTTGATTTTATAAAAAGGAAAAAATTGTCAATTATTCTATAAATACCACTTTTTGCAACTAAGTGAGTTGTAAAATAATTAAATTTTTAGTACATATAAAAACACTTGTGACGAAATAAAAAAATTGCTACCTTACTTAATTTTGGGCAAAAAGAAAAAGAGCATTCCGTCCGTTATTAAAATCTCACCCTTCCCTCCAACCCAACCCAACCCAACCCCAAAACTCATTTTTTATGACCATTTTTGCCTTAACCTAAAACACTCCACCCTTCTCCCCACTACTTTTTCATTGAAAAATTCTGCAACTCTTACAACCATAATGCCATGGGGTCTGTTGTTCCATGGGATTTATCTGCTAGATTCCTAATATACCCTTACCTTCATATCAAACCAAGTCTACCTCAGAATTCATGACCTACGTAACTCCAATGGAACTGCGTATGCCCAGACCTTATCCCCATACCGTTAAAACATTTAATTCTACTTTAATAAATCAGTGGATTACATGCTTATTTCACTATTTGAATGTAAGCTTGAGAAACCTACAATACAGTTATACAGCATATATAAAAAAAATTGGTAACTTCCCTGTAAGATTATTCCAATACAATTTCGACTCCACAAACTTTAGTATGGATCCTGGAATTGGCCATGAAAATCTCAAGTTTTACAATAGCAAGCCATAATGTTGTTGGATTCACTGAATGTCATATAGTAGCGGGTAGATAAACAGAGATATGAGTATTGTACACAACAAATAGGCAAGTTATATCATTCGTGCACACACGGATTCTTGGCCGCAGGCAGAGGTGTTATTGCAGCGACAGTGTCGGGAAGCAGAGTTGAGAAAGGTAGAAGAGAGGAGACTTGTTTGAGAAAAAATAAGGAGGATCTTGGACTTTATAAAAAAGAAGAAAGCGCATATGGGTAAACCCGTCAATCTACTGTTATTTTTGTCGGATAATGGACAAGGTAGCAATTTTTTATCGCAAGTCTTTTATCAGGTTGTAAATTTTCAAGCACAAATATTACATGATAGCAAGTTACAAAAAGTGGTAATTATAGTAATCGACAGTTTTTCCTATAAAAAATACAGAGTATATAACTTGAAGGGGGAAAAACCATAGACATATGATATTGTCTCTATTTGTCCTATTGCTTATCTCTGAGCAGTTGATGACGATATTTGAATGATTTAAGAAGTTATCGTTGAAAAAGAGGCATCGTTCTCTGGCTTTGCAGTAATATCAATAAGTTGAGTCCATTTAACTAGAATGGATTTTAAGTAATGTGGGCTCACCTCTAGATTTTACAAGAATAAATCTCCATTCATCTTATCTCCCATTTGAACCGGAGCCTCAGTAGAAAATTTGGGGTAATTTACAAAAAAGCTAAAGTTTGAAAATGAGTAGAAATTGTTACCCCATATTCATCCATGATCTCGGCAATAAATGATGCAAGAGACACTACAGAAGCAGACATTTGAGACCCTTCCGTGTCACCTGAGGATGTTATAATGCTATCGAGATCATCAAACACAACGATGGAGGGTGCATTATCCAAAGCTTCTGATAAATGGTGACATAGCATTTGTCGAACAGATTCCTTTTCAATGGCAAATGCTGAGCAGCCTATGAACACACTGAACCAATTTATCTCCATTTTAGCACTCCCTCCAGAGACAAATCCCAAGATAACAATAAGTTAACTACAACTCAAAACATTCTAGAAGACATTAGTGAGCGTCTACATACGTGTGGGCTAGGATGTCTTTGTTTTCCTCCAGGGACTTTGAAGCAGCTAAAGAAAGTGAAGTTTTCCCAGAACCCTGGTGATAAATGAGATGTTCGATCAGAAAAAAGCCATTATCTCAATACAAAATCATATACATATACTATCTTTAAACAGTTGTCTAGAAAAAAAAGTTCCACAAATGCCACATGCATTTGAGTTAGGTTAATGAGGGTCAGATCTGTCTCTCTATGGATGTGTAATTTGAACACACCGTTGAGAAGAAAGATATGTTAATTACTATTACAATACTTTCCTCTCAAATATTAACGAGTATGCAAATGTTCGCATGCTGAAATAATGAACTTACAGGAGGCCCATAGATTAGAACATGACCGGGTAACGGATGGGTTCCCCAATCAGGAGATAACAGCGAGGTCAACCCTGGAAGTATACATTCAAAATATGTTAGCAGTATAAGAATAACTTGAGTAATATAACATCAAAATTAGTAGATGAAATTGATGGTATGGTGCGTTCTGCATACTATATAACACAGCCCAGTTCCCAGGCCACGGATAATGTTTTGCAAGATGGATTCACAATATTAGAAAAGACTAACAATATCAGAAAAAAGAAATGACCAACGTTGAAGAGCACTGAATTAAAACCTAAAGCTAGTAAAAGTCTAAATTCTAAAACCGTAAAGCCCTTGTATATATTGTCCTATACAAGGATACAATATGTAATGTAATGTGTACCATACATGCAAAGTAGAAAAGTACTTACTGTTAACGACATCTGAAGCTGCAGTTCCCATCCAACTCAAAGAAGAGACGGTTGAAGTACACGTTTGGTTGAATACATAGTCAGTGCAGGTGTTATAGGACACATGAGTAGCAAGACTCAGATTTTCACAGAATAACTTTAAGTCATCATAAAATCTGGTGGACTGATCTCCTCTGATTTCCAGCTCATAAGCACTATACTTTTGACCAAGTAAAGATTCACCACACCTACTTAACATGTACAACATCTCATTTATAGACTCCACCGTCAATGTTGTATCCTCTGAAGTCTCAATTGCTGATGTTTTCTGTTTATGATTAGGTGCAGAGCCTTTTGCCATCAATTTAAAGCTGAGGAAAGTAGCAGGACCCAAAACTAGCGAGGTAGGCTTTACATCAGTCATTGAGGATATAGCTCGGAACTGAGCCATTACCCAAGCATGAATGAGACCCTTTAATCTATCTTTTATATTGGAAGGAGTACCAGTATCCCCATTTACAGTGTCAGGTGATCCATAGAAAATTGAAGGGATAAGCTCCCCCAAAAGAGAGAAATTGGTTTCATTCATGTCATGAGACAATGTCAGATTTGAGAGCTTGTCCTCTAGTTTATCACTGGCATCTAGCACATCAGTGGTATTACTTCCAGGATCCTTGCTGGTGCGGAGGATCCTAAACTGGCATGGTGAAAGCGAAAATGAAGGATCATCTTTCTTCCCATCATCAAAATAGCATTGCACATAAACCCCTACATGATGATGATCGAACAGTTTAGAGTTTAAGCAGATTCTTAGGAACATTAATTCAGTAAAGTATAAACATAAAACTAGAATGTAGCGTCTTTTACAAATGCATCAAAGTTTTACTTGGAAACAATTCCATCAAGTCTTAAACATTAGGATCAAAATTATGACTAGGTTTAAGAAAACCTTATATCCAGTGCCAGACCATCTAAGATGCTATTTCAAGGGAAACGTTTGAGCCAGCGACTCACATTATTCATACTTCCTGTCACTTTATATTCTAACAGAAACATAAGAGTATAGAGTTGAACTTCCTCCTGAATCTTGCCCACATGATGATTAGCACCTTCTTAATATACAGATGAAGGTGAATGGACTAGCACCTAAAGTTACAGATTCATGAATGATACCAACTCTACGATTTGGCTAAACTCGACTGTCTCAGCACAAGGGAACGCCCAAAAATAACCATTCTCGTGTAACTATGCAAACATCTAGTTAAATGTCAAATAAAAACTACCAACAAAAGCACGAAATATCTTGGTATGTAACTAAACAAACAGTCACATAGTAAATCAGTGGAGCAAAGCTAGCTTACAAAGTACTCCTTGCCATCCATTCCAAACTACCCACTTTCTATTTGAGATAAAATCCAGACCAAACTACACATTCTATTTTTACTAAACCAAATGTCCAATCTGTCCTTAACAAACTACACATTCTATTTTAACTAAACCAAATGTTCAATTTATCCTTATAAATACTCTATATTATAAAAAATGTCATCCAAACAACACCAAATTCTGCTTAGTACTTAGGTCTATTTAGTAAATTAGTCACTGTACGTGTCACTTACTCACCTTTTGTAATAATTTATTATTGCTCAATATTTGTGCAATGACCCCATGGGTAGTTTAGAATGGAAGGGAGGGCGTAACAACCAATCAAATTAGAGGCTAGACTCAGGCACAAAACCAACTTCAGTGGAATAACCGAGAGAACCTTAGATTAGACCTAAAATATTTTCAAATGATTTTTTCTTAGATTGGCAAGTTATAATCTATGTCTTCTTTCAATGAGCCACTTTCAATTATTTTTTCTTAGATTGGCAATTTCCGATGAAAATTTTATTTAGGTCATTTGGAAAAAGCTTCTTTATGTTAGCATAATGGTAAGGTTGCGTACACCTAATTTCCATAACATCGCTATTTGCGAGAGCCCTTGAATCATTGGGATAATGTTGGTGTAATTGTTAGTACTATTGGCAGGTTATGATACAAATTGGCTTTTTCAAATACGCCTTGAGCATTTTCATATCTTAAAAGGCAGACCCTATTTCCACGACACTTTCCTATAATGCCAAGAAAGTTATAGAGTGAGTGTCTATATTGTATACTCCCCCGATCCAGACGAAAGGTAACACTTACTATAAATGGACGAACCACACCAAAGGTAACATACCTTATTTGGCCCACAACATTACCAAATTATCCTTATACCAATTTCATATTTACACAGAATACCACTACATGGCCCACCTATCAACCCACAATTAAACCCACTATCACATGCCCCACCTACTTTTTCCCCTTTTACCCTTTCTTTTTCCACCTTTTCTTAAATACTCCATTTTCCCCCACCTTACCTTTCGTGTGGATCGGAGGGAGTATTATTTAATGCTCAAATAGATCCAGTGGCATGTTCACTTTAGGCCGTGGATTTATGCTTGGCCTTCCTAAAATAGTTCAACTTTCAATCTCTAGCTCTTCTTCAAAGGAAAAGAAAATTGGCATTCATATAAACAAGCGAAGCGAAGCCATAACCTCAAGCGCAACAGTTTATCAAGCAGGCCATGCCTAACCTACTCCTTAGTCCTTATAAAGGTGGATTCTTTACTCCCAAACACAACAGCTATGAAGGACTTGTTTGGTTGCCAAAAGGCTAGATAAATTTACATGAACTTCTATTTCACATGAAATAAAAATTCATGTGAATTGCCCTAAAGATGTTTGGTTGGCAAATGAGCATTAAATTCATGTGGGAATTGCCACTTACCTTGTGAGAGGGGGGGCTAGGTAAGTGACTTCCTCCATAATGGAGGAACTTAAATTCCATAGGAAGTTCCACTTCCCATGATTTTGGCAACCAAACAACCCTTCTAAATTGTAATTCATAGGAAGTTGCAATTCCCATGAAATAATGGGGCAACCAAACAACCCGTATTACTTGGATTTTTGCCACCTGTAAGGATAGTTAAAGACTTCATTTTATACCAAATACTAAAGATATTCTGACTTTGGGTCTGGGATCCAAGTCCACAAAAGTTAAGTTGATCGGGCATATGTGGCTGAGTGGCTGACTGAAGGTAATAAGTACGCAATGGAAATATAATATCTTGATTTTAGAGAGGCTGTCATGGTAGATTAAGTATACCGCAAGACCGCCGAAAAAGCACGTTTGTATTAGCCTCACAGATTTTAACGGCATAAAATAATTGGCTTCAGAAAAATCTATGGCTTAGTTTAGAAGTCAATATTTACTTCAGGGTTTAAGCGAAGACTAAATACCTACATAGCTTCTACTAGCTAAACAACACTAGTAAAGGATGCGTAAACGATAAAAACAAGAGACCAACGAAACAAACCCACTATACTATAGGATCATTCAATTGCGCAGACTATCATAAGAAAAATAATAAATAAAATACTGTAGTACAAGATAAGTCTTAAAAAATAAGAATAACATACATGAGTGAAATCTTACTCTCAGATACCGACGTAGACTCCGACATAGCATGAGATGTCCTTTAGCAGCAGAATCTGAAAACACCAGACGAACTACTGCATAGGGAAAATCCCTCTCATTGTTAGTTGGAACTTTATCATTAAGATCTTTTCCCGAAGAAGATAATTGCTTCTTCAATGCCTGGTTCTTGGAACTCTCAATTTTCATTATTGATGACAGCCTTGGGACTATCACAACTACTTGAAGAGGTTCAAGCATATAATTATTGGCTGTTTCAGGATGAACTAAGGCAATTGAAGTCAGCTCAACACCCATAGTAACACTTCCTAAATCGCATTCCTGAACCAACTTGTTATGTGGATCTTGAACACGCAAAAGCACCTTCTGGAAAGGATGATCTCTTTTTGAATGTCCCAAACTCGAATCACGGCTATGACCAGCAGATTTCATCCGCCGCTTTGGTGCAACTGCCACTTCAGTCCCAGGTACCAGCTGCACTGCACAAACTTTATTTGATTAGTACAGGAATAAAACCTCATATTTCACTATAGATGCCTATTGAAATGGACATAATTACCGTTCATTCCACACACACACACAAACACACACAGAGAATGATCACACAATATGCAGAAATACATGGCTTCTCATCATAAAATTTGTTAAATGCGCAAAGCCTTGCACCCTCAGCATGGAATGATGGAAAGTCCAAAAGTGAGAATCAATGTCAATCACTGATAGCCCACAATTAGATCTAGTTCCTCTTAATGAAATTTGTGAAGTAAAATGGTACTGGTAACAGTAAAAGATGTGTGTGTATCCATCAGGAATGGTTTTCTTTCACGAGCCCCTTAATGGTGGTTAAAATTGATGATGGTGTGACCTTAAATGGTGATGATGTTGCACTAGGAGGTGGCGGTGACCATATTTAAGATTCTAATCTCTCTTCCACGCTACTCTTTTGGTTGCAATGGCATACTGAATATCGTGAGTTAGTTGGGAGGTGTGGAGAGAGTAGCTAATACATACAATTGCGATCAATCCAACAAAAGATGGATCTAACATCTGGCAGGATCACCGAAATGAAAAAAAGGGCAAGTTTATTAACACTTAATGGAACTTGTACGAGCATATGCATGAAAATACAGCAAACAAGTATGTTTCTGTTCGTCGAACAAGTTGTATTTTCTAAAGAGAAATTAACTAAAAGATCATTCATCGAACCTGGCATACATATAAGTGAGTAGCACAGGGTTGGTGGACATTTATTTAATTCAAACCTCGCAAATCAAAGCAATATAATAAAAATGATGTACAAACCCATTGTAGAACATTGGTAGCAGCATTTGATAGTTAAGCGATAAAGCAGTGATGAAGCCTTACCAGCAGTCTTATCAGGTAGCATTGAGACGACAGTGAAAGTAACAACACGATTGCCATGTAACCACAGTGGAAATGTCATATTTGGATGAACAATGCGGACCTGGTACGACAATGGCACTCTGAGTCAAGGATACTCTTAAGGTTGTGCATTGCAAAATGATTAAAAAAAAAAAAAAAAAACAAGTGAAAATAGAAAAGTGAAAGAGAAAGAGAAGGTGCCTGATTTAAGATAGAAGCTTCAGCAAGTTGAGCATTGAGCTCTACAACTTCCCAATCGTCTTCAGTAACAGGCTCGATTGTAACAAGGGTAGCCTTGGGCAGACTCGGAAGTGCTCGCACTCGGACAATCGTACGGTCAGGCAAACCAATAGACGCCGCAAATTCTTGAGAAATCTGCACTTCAATCATTCATTCATTCATTCTTGAGTCGTGTTGATAAAGGATAATACAGTAACATACTCACTCCGTCACAGTCAATTGTTTACCATTATCATTTTAGCGTGATTCATTCATTTGTTTACCTTTCTATACTAATAAAGTTTTCTACGAGTAATACAGTAACGTAATTAATTGTAAAGAAGTAGAAGGAGTAGAGAGGGAGGGACCTCGATGGCGGAAGAGGAGGAGGAGGAGGGGGAACCGGACCAGGAGACGTGGCAGATGACATCATCAGAGGAGAGAGAAAGTAGTTGGAGAGGGAGGAAAGGAGGGAGTTGGTGAGTCGGGTGAGTTGACTCGAGGATTTCAAGGAGAGACAGTGGGAGTGATACGAAACAGTTCTCCAACCCCGCCACCCATCGCACTTCCTTCTCCATTTCTGATATCTTCTTCTTCTTCTTCTCCGCCTTTCTTTACTCTTTATTGTTATATACGGAGTACTGTAGTATATAAACCAATCAAATTCACCGAGGATTACTTGCCACTTTGCCAGTTGCTACTTGCTACATAGGTAGCACCAAAACTGAAACGGACACGGTTACGATACGGACACGTGATACGACATCTCGTAAAATTTAGGATATGAGACACGTTATTTAAATTTAATAAATTTAGGATATGAGACACGGTTTCTCATTCCTTGTTTATAGGTGTCCGTGTGCCCGACACGGGACGGCTGGTTATGAAGAGTGTTCGTGCTACCTAGCTTGCTACTAGCCTCCCCTTGCGTTTTTCTCGTTCTATTGCTACGCTAGAGTTGGCATTCCGGGCCAAAGCACTACAGGCCCCATGCACGGTGTAAGGACTACTCGCAAAATCTATGCATGTTTCGTCCAATTCGACCTCTTAAATTTTATTTATATTTTTATATATTTTCGTGTCAAAAGCTATATTTTATGTTTAAGATGCGTTTTTAGGCGTTTAGAAAATATATCGCTATTTTGCAATATGCACTACTGCAAGACTGAAACTATCAAAAGTTTCATCAAAAGTTTTCTTATTTAGTCATTGCTTGCATTCTTAAGAATTGTTGTCTTCATTCTTACAAACGAACATGTGTGTGTCGATAGTTGATGATTGAGAATACCGACGCACACAAACTGGGGCCGTTAATAAAGCACTAATGGGTGATCTCTCACTAATGCTTGACGCTCTAGCTTGCATTCCTGTCGCGAGATTAGACAAGGGTGCCCTCCACGTTCCGACTCAAGGTACATGCCCGTGACATTTGGTATCAAAGCTCGTCTCCACGACCCCCTACCCTTGATTAGAGAAATACTCACACATATTGATAAATAAATTAACTACTAACAAGTTGTAAACATGAACATGATAATAAGATGACAAAAAAAAATTGAATTAACAATGAAAAATAAGGAACTAGGGAAATACTAAATGGAAACTTGAATGAGAAGAAGGAGCTGGATGAAGAATCTTTTATTATAAACTAGTTGTTGCACCGCGCCCTATCGGGCGCGGTGCCCCAATTTGGCAAAACGGTATGGATCCATATTTAGGAATTATCATATTAGCAAAAGACGTGGCTCGCAATTTATTTGAAACGGTGGATCAAACATGGTAGCGCGATTACACACTTTGGGGAAAATGATTGAAAAAAAAACAAATTGTACAATATAAATAGAGAACAGTTGGGAAATAGGCGTCAAAATTCACGTGTCACTTAAGCAACATTTTTTGTGCGGGCGTAAACAGAAAACTAAAGAATGCGATAAAAGTAGTAGAGCAACATTCTCCTTCTCTCTCTTTTTCTCAGATGTAATTAGCTAATTAAGTGATTCAAGTTATTTAAGAAAGATTAGATCCCATGCTTTATTTAAAGTCGAGAATTGTATACACATTAAATCACTACTATTTACAATCATATAAAAAGCAGAGGTCTTGATAGAATCAAGGTGATAATCACCGTATCCTAATTTCTTTTCTAGAAGAGGTTCAATCTTATCCACCACATGATAAGTCTTACTAATAAAATTTTATATTTTACATAAATAAATAGGCATTGAAATAGATATGAGTTAATTACCTTCAAATTATTAAAATAATAACTAATAGATCGTAGCTATTTTGGAATATAACGTAAATACATAGTTAAATAGAGCATAACAACCAATATGGAAAGACCATATATTAATCATGTGATCCGTATTCTCTTTCTCATTTACTTACTCTTTCTTTTCCTCATTTCCTTCAAGAATTCTTATCTCTTCTCCTTTTATCTAGTGAAACAGTTGCCACGTTTCAACAAACATTAGTTTTTACCGGATAAAAATACTAAAAACGATCAACAAACTATAGCAATACACTATTAGTTGTGTATTTTGGCACGCGAGAATTCAAAAGTCAATGTTTGCTCAATAAAACGCTCATTGTCATTTTAACATCCAATAAAAACAAGAATCTAAACTCATCCAATACGTATAGAACCACACTGTCAAATAACAACCTTTTCAGAATGACAAGCAAGTTAGTTAGTAGGTTCGGAGTTGAGGCAAACACGCTCTGGTCTCAAACAACGTGTTTCGTTTTCTACAAGTTAAATTACAGAATGTATGGTCATGTAATAGATTAGATAAATATGTACCAAAAAAACTAAAGGAAGCGGAAGAAATTGCGAGAACTTCGGCTCCCTCAAATTGCGAGGAAATGGAAATATTAGCTTATACAAGTATGAATATATACACATTGACTTGATTAGAAACTTAACCAATTCTGGTTTATATGTCCCAAACAGCACAAACAATGGGTGCGAAACTAATTCTCCACCTCGTATTCCCATTCCCTCCACCTCATTTTCCTCATTCTCCACCCATCACTCCTACCTTACTCTGAGTAAAGCATGATCAACCAGAAGATTGTTCTCACTTACCTTCTTTTTATTTACGAGAACCGGGAAACCAGATGAAGGTCCTAAGCTAGCAGAGACAGTTTGGCTTCGAAATCCAGTTGTATATTAGAAATATTACCGAGAGGTTTGATACTTGAAGGTTGATCATTTGTCATCAGGGGCAGTGTCCATGTTCATAGGCGCAAATGCTGCAATGGAGAATTCATATCCTGTCTTATATCATAACAAATTACTGAATAAGTAATATTTCAACAAGCTCTAGAAAACTCAACCCAATTGCTTTTAAATTCCAAAGTTTTAGAAAATAACATCCATGCCGGACTTACAGATCAGCCTACCACATTGATAGGCCTTTTATATATCATCAAACTCTTGTAGCAACCTTAATAGTCCCTTTATCAAATGATCTACCCTTTCAACTTTGGGCGATCTTCAAGGCGACAACGTAACAATATTTTTCTCTATTTATACATGATTCCCTTTCTTTAAAAAAAATAATTTTATGAATGGTCTTTCTATAAATCTAAATATGTGAGTTTAGTCTTTCAAAACAATTATATTTCTTGGCGTATAAACAACTAAAAGTTTTAGAAGTTTGACTATCAAATATTTAATGAGTTGATGATATTGGATTAGAGATACAGTAAGATGAATGGGTCTTGTACGAGATGGTCTCACATATGACGATGTGAGACCAATACATTCCTCATCGATCCCCATTCATTCAGAGGATAATATGTAAGTTTTGTAAGGCTTGTTGTGGCATCGCTGACTGACATCACTTGAGAAATAAACAGACAGAGAGGAAACCCTTATTTTCAGGTTTTACAGAGCTACAAGACAAGTGTCAGACGTGAAGTTAAACTAAAACTACAAGCGCCAACGTATCAAAATTGTAAAATTAGCTATGTGTGAACAATCACACATACAGGAAATGCTATACGAATCATTAGTAATAATGTTGTGAACACCCAGATAACAAAATCAAAATTTGCTAAATTAAATTAACTCTGATTCCTATACAAATCATTAGTAATAATGTTGGGAACACCCAGATAACAATATCAAAATTCGGTAAATTAAATTAACTCTGATCATAACACCCCGATCAAACTTTCCAGACACTCCAGTCAACCTAATAAACATACTCAAATTGAGTGCAAACCACATTGACATTTATCTTGTTCACTCATTCTTCTGAACTTGACCCCCACCACACCCTACCGCGCCTGAGAACTACGTGACCATTAGATGTATCGCCCTCCGCCTCACTTTCCATGTCCCTCATCCCCATAACAACTCCATGGCCCTCCTAATAACCATGACAGCCCCTTGCTTGCCATCCGTAAAAGGTGCTTTTCTTATCCTTTTCCAAATAACCTAACACCCTGGCATGAACTCCGAATACCCCTTCCCACATGCCTCTTCCACTAAACTCTCACCCGCTTGAAAAGGCACCTCGTTCCAATTTTCATAAAAGGGAATAGTTACCTCCTCTTCCATTCCCCTCTCCTTTTCATTTGCCTCTTCACCATTCTCCTTTAATTGCTTCTCCCTTCCCTTCGTCGCCATCATCTTCTCTTCCCCCCTCTCATCCCCCTTGTCATTGTTGTCTTCTGAATTCATTTTTCGCTTTCTTATCAGCCACCTCTTCTTCCCCCCTTCCCTTAACGTTTCAAATAACTTGTTAAAACGCACTCATAGGAAACAAGGAAGTGCAATCCGTAACAAGTAACTAAGTATAACCAACAACCAGAATACAATATTACTGAACATGTCATAATACAGTGAAGCTTACTTTAGTATTTCATCAGATTCTTCCCTAGACTCTACCTCATCTATCTGTTCTCCCTCCTCTTCGGCTTCTCTTCTTTCTGTATCAATGAGTTGCAAACAAAGACTTATTAAAACAACTTGAAAATTTGATCCCCCGAAAAAAAATTCATACTAAAGACAAGCAGCAACCGGTAATGAATTGAATAAGATCGTCAACATGAGACCCACTATCTCGATAAATTTGCAGGCATCATCAGTGTCTTATGAAGAATGAAGTAATTACACCAACAATTAAAAGCCCAAATGAATTAATGATAACAAAGCTGGAATACATCCCAAATACCCTAATTTCTCAAACAAATGACCCAGTCAACCAGTAATTGTATAAAACTTTCAAGCGCGAAAAAGGATAAAATGAAGACATTCAACGGAAATTTTCGCACAGGACCCATTGCAAACCTACGCCTTTGCGAGTGGAGGTAAATTCGTACATCGAATAATGAAGGCCAAGTCCAACCTCTGGAAATTAAACAAACAGGTAAAATTAACTAAAAGCGGCCAAGCTAAGGGAATGATCCGAACTCCGAAGAAAGTAGAGACGGAGCAACAAAATTAAATAACACA
This sequence comes from Heliosperma pusillum, assembly GCA_022085475.1. Taxonomy (NCBI): domain Eukaryota; kingdom Viridiplantae; phylum Streptophyta; class Magnoliopsida; order Caryophyllales; family Caryophyllaceae; genus Heliosperma; species Heliosperma pusillum. The sequence goes on along the minus strand of JAIUZE010002570.1, from coordinate 7,441 downwards.
ATCTAAATTTTCACAAACCAACAAAATCCCCTAAAAATTGAATTGCACAAAATACACGCGAGAAAAGAAACTAAACTTGAAGTAAACAACCTAGATTTTGCACTAAACCAACAAAAACCCCTTAAATTGAACAAGATAGCAGACATTTGATAGGGATGCAATATAAAGATGAGTAAAGAAGGGGTCAAAGGAGGAGATAGTAAAATTCAACAGATTGTTTTAGCAGTGAATGGAAGACATGAGCACGGATTAACAAAAAAAGTAACTTGTATCTTACCTTGTGGTTTCATTTCCGAGTCTAGCCGAGCCAACACGGTATAGTATCTCACCTCGTTGATCACAAGCTCGTCTTCAACTCCGCTCCAATTAATTAATTTGTTTATGATATGGGGTTTTAGATTTTAGAGTAGGTGATGGTGGTGAGGAATAGAAAATATGGAGGGAGCTGTTTATCGAAGAAATGGGAAGCAGAGATTGAAAGGGGAAAAGCTTGAAATGGAGGGTGAGGATTGAAGCTATCTAACCAAAGCAAACCCATCCTACTAAAACTCATGCGGGTGTGAATCTGTCTTACGTGAGTATGTGAGGCGAGAGATGATGACGGTACACATCTTCTACGCAGAATGTTTATCTACAGCTACACGAAAAGCAAAAAATCAAGGTTTCTGCAATTTACCACACTACTCCGTACGAATATATTCATGCTCATCTAATTTGGACTGCTCAAATAGATAAAAAATAGGGAAGATCATTCTAAAGCATGGCGCGGCTAATTACGGAATAATGTACCTTAAAGGGCTAATTATTGCGTATAACCAGCAAAACGACCAAACTATGGTCTATGGCAATAAAAAAATATAGCGACCAAAGTATAGATATTCCCAAGTTCACTACCCTACGCCAAATAGCTTAAAAGTAAATAAATAATTTGCAAGTCTAAGCCCATATAGAGCCAACTAATTGCTGGACAAAATTTGAATAGATAATAAACTTCTTAAATTTTAAGTCAACAAGTTCAATTATCAGTAGCATTATGAATTAGTGATAGGGTAGATTTTATAAAAGGCCAAGCAGCAAACCTGTATTTTTTGCTTCACGATGTTCTCATTTGACTCTGACTTTGCACATCCGCCACTCATTGCGTAGTAACATTGCATGTATTCGGGTTTGATTGACATGTGTCAAACTGCCAATTGTAAAACACAAAAATTGAGGAGAAATACTTTTAATTCAATTTGCAAACCACCAAAACAAATAATGATCAAAATAAAGAGTATGAAAAACGTAGGAATCAACAGGGCACCACAACACCGCCAGACACCTAGGCTTATAGTTGATCCCTAGGAACCCAATCCTTGTAGTCGACAACTAAACCTCCATCAACCAGATACAATCACCAGTCCATGATTACTACCGCCCTTGTCATCCGCCTCATCACAAATCATGCCCAAACTCATTTTTTTAAAAAACATTTTAAGAACTCACTTCCTGAAGAAAACATACAAAAAATACACCAATAAAGTGGAACCTTTGTTAGCCAAATTATAACCAAATAGCAATAAAAAATTAATCAGAAGAGGCACTCATGGTGAAAAAAATACAGGTACACTTTGCTCATTAATGACATCGAGCCTCACCAATCTTAGGGAGCGAGTGGGCATGATGAAGGGGTGAAGTGCCATGCCAAACTCCACATCACTACTTCCTCTGCGGGGCGTAGCATCGAGCCCACCACATCGTAGCCGAGATGATTCCCCCACCAAATAGACATTATAAGCACGATAAACAGATTTATGCAGTAATAAGACAAAATTAGATTTAAAAAAACGTACCTTCTAGAAGACGCCAAAACCCTCACCATCAAGCATGTTCTTTGTGACGTGGGTAGCTAACCCCTAACCAAGGTGAATTCTCGCCTATACCCAATTCAAAAACAAAGTTCTTATCACAATACATGTCGATCTTAACTAAATTCAGCTCCTAGAATACTGATACTGAAATAAGAGGAAATTATGTTGCTGAGCATGAAAATCTCCACCTCAATAAAAAAATCAATCTTAATTGGTCATCTTTTACTAACCGCAAAATCAGATAACCATATCACAAAAACTCACATTCTACAACTTTAACTAAAAAACTGAGATAATCATAACATAAAATCAGCTTAAACCACATCATATAAACAAGATGACATCTAATACAACTACCATGAACTTATGAAATATGATAGTCTAAAAATGAAAATCTCATCTACCTAACTAAGAAAATCCTCGCAATAACAAACTTAAACAGCATAATTAGCAACAAAGAAACTGATAAGAAATTACCAACAACATAATTAACACAACCCATTCAAAAAGCCAACCAATAAGAGCCAACTTATGACGATGACGAACGACTTTGCCACATAAAGGATAAAGGATGATATACACTAAGATAACTACTAACAACACGGTTTTTGAAAAATAGATGATATACCCTATGCCAAGTTGCTTTTGTTTTGGTAGGCTGCTAACGGAACAATTCAGAAAACATGCATTATCTCATTTTTTAAAGCACATGGAGTAAATGGAGAGCATCTACCAGCCGAGTAACTCAACTGAATGTCATCAAAGGAGCTAACAGATGACAAGCTAATCAACAACATAAATCAATTAAAATAACAAAATTAAGCAAATAAACCTCAAAGACTGAAACTTTATGCATCATTATCGACCACCTAACATGTAAAACTATCTATAAATATCAATGATGTACAAATATAACTATCACCTTAATCTCCATAGTTCATCCTAAAATCAACACATATTTATTCCGAAAAAAAATGAATTAGTTAACAAGGGAGAAGTACAAAATAAATTAGGATCAATTACCAAATCTACACAAATTGATACATGGATGCTCCTAGCTTTCTGATTACAAGCCGAGTATCTGGGAGAAAGTAACGGAGGAGAACAATAAATAAGAACAGCGAGGTCGGATTTCATATTTTGGATGAGAAAAGAAAAAGAAAAGGATGGAGTAGGTGATATGTGGGAAGATTCGTGAGAAAGGAAGATGAAAGCCAGGGAATAATGAAAGGAGATTGAAATGAGAATAGAAGGTCAAGATTAAAGGGAGAAATCAAAGGGTTGGGAGTGCATTTAGAAGGGACTGTTCTTAGGAACAGTGTTAGCCTTTGTAAACTTTTTAAAGGTTGTAGATGCAAATTAAAACTTGAAGTGATAATCTAAATGCTAGTAAAGCATAATCTCCCGACACAAGTACATCTCGCTCCAGACACACTCCCCAAGGCATACGCGTTGTTAATCCCAATAGGGGACATAGATAATTACATTTGAGCATAAATTTTTTCTTCTAATTAGCTTGATGTTGATCCTCAGGTATATGGGTCAATGTTTGGGGTTGAAGACGATTATTGAACAACTTTTTAAGATCGCCGTAACTTATTAAAACCTTGCTCGGAATGACTTGAAACTTGTTCCTTTCAACTCGGACCTCCAAATCTTTGTGGCACCCCCTCTTTAGCTCATTTACTCGACAATTTTAGCCTCGCTTTACTCGTTATTCATCAAAGTATAGGAATCTGGCCCAAAACTGCTTCAAATTGTACTATAGGCATTAAAACACAAGAAATACCTGCACAACGGAATTAGCTAATAAAACCACTTTAATTGGTGATTGAATCATACAAAATCAAGCTAACAAAAGGGAAGGAAACCTATATATAATTAGGACATATCAAGACTAAAATAGCTAAGAATAGGGTTGATAAAGACGGTATAACACAGTCACATTCAATGGGTAATTTTATGTTTGAAGAATTTGTAGTTATATTAATTGTAGTTTTAAGTGAAGACAATTATAATAAATGCCAATTTGGTCCTATTTACACCATTATTAAGCTAGGTCATTATTGAGTCATCCATGGGGTTGAGTCAATATCGATCACGGGTCGGGTTCCGGTTCAAAAAAATTAATCCTGTTCTCGGTTATCGTATTAGGCTCGAGTCGGTCTTGATTCACCTAATTATCGGTAACTATCGAGTTGAGTCTGATTTCTCGGGTCAGGTCAGCTTTTGCCAGCTCTAATAATCACTACTCACACATAACTAAGGTAAACTTCACAATACTAAAGAGATAAAACATGCAATCAAACATAAACATGTTGATCTAAACAAGTACTTCGTAACTAACAAGATTAAACAAAGATTAATGAAATACTTAAAGAGGGTTTAGAAATTATACCAACAAAAGAGAACAATGGAAAATAAGAAATATCCTTGATTGCATTTCGATTACGGTCGTATTCTATGGTTACGATTCTACCATATATGCCTTTTGCATTCCGTCGAAAATCTATTTTACGGTATAGACGCTTATGACCTCCCCCCCTATGCCTTGCGGTAATGATTCCTCTGGCATTACGGCCTTTACCACAACGACGTTGTCCATAGATCAAATTATTTCGTGGATTGGATTTCACTTGATTGTCTACGGCTCCATTGCGTGTGCTCGGGGTAGAAGTTTATGTCACCAATCTCCATACAAACTCAATAGTCAACCCGCTAAAGTATATTAAAAACTTGATTAAGGGAAGATTAAGCTAAAATTAAGGAAAAACTAGAGTAATTTAGGAAGGATTAGGCTAAGTAGATGCTAATTATCAGATATATGGTTCGTACTCTCTAATTACAATGTACGATATTTATAGGATTACGAAAATAGGGGAAAATAGATTCTGTAAATATTTGAAGTGGAAGTTTGTCTCGATCGGGTAGGTGATGTTCCGATCGGGAAGATTCCATCTCGAGCCGTGTTCCGATCGGGTATCTTCCAACTTCCGTATTCCTTGCTCGATCTGCTCTTCTTCCCGCTAGGGACCATTCCTACATAAACTTTCATTTGAGATTGGTACCATCCGTCTTAAGTTTAAAATATGTTAAATACATTTGAAACCACCTCATTTGTTACCTACTAAATAACTAATATCACAAGTTTTGTATTTATCACCACCAGACACCATGTGTTAGTATCTGACATGTCTTAAGTTTTAGATGGATAGTGTCAATCTTAAACATGACATACTTAAGTAAAATGTCCGAGAAATAACAAACCATTTGTCTTATCTACACAAATGGGTAACTATTTGACCCTTTTTAACTTTAAGATGAGCGGATTATTAACTATTCAACCATTTATCATATGATCCATTAGTTTGATCTGTGACTGAGTGAGGATGAATGATTTATCATTGATGGTCTAAGAATGTCACTAATGAGATTTTTAAAGTTTTTAAAATATTAGGTAAAATGAGGCAAAGGTTCAATGAACCCAAATCCAATAATCAATTGTCATAACGAATTGAGGTGGATGGCCACTGGCCAGTAATAACCTTATTGGTAATCTATGAAGTTGATTGAGGTTTGAGAGTTCAGACTTCAGACTTCAGACTGGACGGAAAATATTAGTGTGGACGGTAGCGAATGGGGTGATGCATATACTTGTAGTTGATGTCACATACGCGGCTCTTTTTATTTACTACTCCGTATTAACATATTACGGCCTCTTTCTTTTATGTTTGTGACTTTGACCAACTTACTAAGGAATAAAACAACACTTTTACTAATGTACTATCACTCAGTACCCGTCTTAAATTTATAACGGATAAAATACTATTATATTAATAATGACAAAAATTTTGGTACATATTCGGCCTATTTTAAGCTTAAAACGAATCGTCTTAAATAAGCCTATTTTGACTTCTCCATAAATTTTCTTTGCCTTATAACTCATTTGGGGTAATTAAAGACATCAGCCAAATAAACTCAAACTCGAAAACCGATTGAAAACATTTACAATTTTTTTTTATAAAATGTAAACAAAAAACTACGCGTCGTTGACATTTTTCTTACTTTCCCAACTATAGCCTTAAATTTTAAATCTGATTTCATCCGCCTCTGTCATTTTTTTAAACTTTATCTTAGATATTGTAATAAAATATACACAAATAATTGAGACGGCGGGAATACTTTCTCTCTAATTTTTTTTACTATTTTAAATGAAAATCACAATAGATTTACCAAAAAAATAAATTGAAGAGATTACAAATCAAACAAAAAAATAAATTCAACAAATATAAATTATAACGAATAACGACAATGATTTGAAAAATGAATCTATCAACGATGATAATTCAAACTTCTATATTAAAATATACTATAAGAAAACACTAAAATTTGAACTAGGCATAAAAACCCGTCTAATACCAGATTTGGACGTGAATATTCATGTCTGAACATTGACCAAGAATTATTGTTTGTAAAATATATTGGCTAATTTCATAAATTTCACCCAATTAAATTATGTATGTTTTGTTAATAATATCTTTACTATTTTTCATAAAAATACCCCGTGCAGTTTTGCACGAGGTTAAAGCTAGTGATTTTATAAGAAGGAAACACAATAATCAACTTGAATTTCGAACCTCTATTTATTGTAGGTATATAAACAAAATTGGACTATATATAATGAAAATAAATTATTTTAATGAAGTTAACAAAAAGAAGCAAAGCTAATAAAAAAGACTAGGAATTTTTTTTTAAAGCCTTGCTCTCAGGCTTAATTATCAGAAGACAACCTATTATTAAATATTAATATTAGACGAACATGTGACACAATTTTACATATAAAAGTTATAAAACATACTTTATAGAAATATCATAGTCCGATTAATAAAATCATATTATATATATGGACTGATAGTGACCTAAAAACTCGACACGAACCCGACACAAATTTAACGGGTTTGAGTTAATGTTTAATGATCCATTTATGTGAGTGGGATCAACACGATATTTAATTTGGTTGGGTTTGGATTTATCTCTCTAAACAGAAACCCGACATGAATAACTTAATTACTAAATTAATCCTAATTTATATTGATCCTTTATCACATATATTTATGCACTTTCCAAACCTTGACAGGACTTGAAAACACGAAACGAAACGAGCACGAAATTAACGGGTTTAGGTTGAGGCTTGACGACCCATTTATGTAAGTGAGTCAACACGTACGCGTCTAAATTTAATTGGACCGGGTTTGGGTTAAACGTTTTGTGACCCGTTTACATGTGACACGAACACGAACCCGACACAACCATATTTGTTTGTCAAGTCTAGTTTTCACCATGTAGCTTGTCAGGTGTAGCCTGTGTACTAGTCGACAAATTAAAACGATTACTTTCTTGCGTATTATAGCCTCACGCATGAGTAACCCGCAAACATTTTTAGGAGGTCAACCATCCTAATACTACTTCAGAGCAAGCACGCTTAGGCCTTGCTTAGGCATATAGTTCATATCATCTGCTTAAAAAAAGTTCACTTTGTTCATATGACTAATACTCTATATTTTAAATTATTAAAGTAGTAGTTATTTAAA
>JAIUZE010002569.1:0-25628 GCA_022085475.1 Heliosperma pusillum | reverse complement strand
GTTACTTTAGAGACAAACCTAGTTTAACAGATTAGAATACTACCGCCTCCCTGTGGATTCGATACCTTGCTTACCGCTGACTATTAGTTAGTAGTGAATTAGGTTTACTTTGATTAAGGAGACGCGACTTTATCCTTATCATCCCCCCAATTCAATTAGGGTTAAGACAATACATACAATCAGCAACCACATTCGCCTTCCCCTCATGGTAGATGATCTCCATATCATAGTTTCCAATCAGCTCCATCCACTGCCGCTACCTCATATTCAACTTCTTCTGGGTATAGATGTACTTCAAACTCTTATAGTCTGAGAACACCTTAAAACTAACACCTTACAAATAGTGCCTCCAAATCTTCAGCGCGAACACCACTGCACCCAACTCCAGATCGTGAGTGGGGAAATTCTCCTCTAAGGTGTCACGTGTCTTGACGCATAAGCGATCACTTTCCCAGTCTACATCAGCACACATCCCAAGCCACACTTCGATGCATCCATATACACCTCAAAATTCTCACTCCCCTCAGGTAATGCCAAAACAGGAGCCATAGTCAAACGCTTCTTTAAGGTTTGGAACGCCGTCTCACAGATCTCGCTCCAGCAAAACTTATTCTCCTTCCTCATCAACGTTGTCATAGGTCTAGCTAACCTCAAGAAGTCTTTCACAAACCTCCAGTAGTACCCAGCCAAACCCAGAAAGCTTCTCACCTCTGCCATGTTCTTTGGTGCCTCCTAATTAGACACCGCCTCGATCTAACTCGGATCCACCATTACCCCTTCCTTAGATATTACATGTCCCAAGAATGCCACCTTCTCTAACCAGAACTCGCACTTAGACAATTTGGCATACAACTGGTTGTCTCTCAAGGTCTGCAGCACGATCCTTAGATGCTCTGCATGCTCCTCTTTAGTCTTAGAATAGACCAAGATGTCATCAATGAATACCACCACAAACATGTCCAAATATGGACTGAAGATCTGATTCATAATTTCTATGAATACCGTTGGTGCAATAGTCAACCTGAACAGCATCACCACAAACTCATAATGCCCATACCTTGAATGAAACGGCGCCGTCTTCAGAATGTCATTATCCCTTATCCTCAGTTGATGATACCCCGACCTCAGATCTATCTCCCAAAACACCTCAGATCCACTCAATTGGTCAAACAGATCATCAATCCTAGGCAATGGATACCTATTCTTTACCGTCACATGGTTCAGCTCATGGAATTCAATGCATAACCGTAAGCTACCATCCTTCTTCTTCACAAATAAAATTGGCGCTCCCCGGTGATACATTAGATCTAATGTACCCATTGTTCAGTAACTCACTCAGCTGCTTCTTCAACTCTTCAAGCTCCTTCGGCCCCATGCGAAACAGGGCCTTAGAAATTGGTCATGTACTCGGCTTCAACTCCAAGCTAAAATCAACACCTCTCTTCGAAGGTAATCCCGGTATCTCATCCGGAAAAATATCATCGAACTCCCTCACCACCTCAATCTGTTCTGCAATCAGCTCCTTAATTCTGGTATCTCTCACATCACATAAAACCATAGGGTAGCCCTTCCTCAGGTAGGTCTTTAATGTAATGGCCGCTATAAGCTTCACCTTAGGTTTCATCACGAATCTTCGAGACGACACTCTAACTCCTTTCGGGCCCCTTAAAGACACCTTTTTCTAATGACAATCTATATTAGCTTTATACCTACCCAACCATTCCATCCCGACAATGACCTCAAATCCGTCTAACGGGAATTCAAATAAATCAACAAGAAAGTCCACCTCCCCTAAAATCATAGACACCCCTCTAAACAACTTATTACAAGATACAGACTCTCCAGAAGGTATAAATACCTCATCATTTAAAGAATCACTACTTCTCAATCCCAACAACACAGCATGACTCTTTGAAATAAAAGAATGGGTTGGCCCCGAATCGAATAAGACAAAAGAAGGAACATTGTTAACAAGAATTGTACCGGTAACAACCTACGCGTCTGCCTCTGCCGCTTGCTTACCCATCATGAACAGTTTACCATTGTTCTTTTGGCCGCCCCCTTGCACTGTGCTTGCAGATGCCACAGTCTTTGAAGCTGAATTCTGGTTCCCTCCATTGTTGTTATTGTTGTTAGGCCTCTGATACGTTCCTCCGTTGCGGTTGTAGCCGCCGTCGGTCCCACTCTGGTTCCCCTACCGGTTCCATGAACCCGCAGGCCTGTCACTAGCTCTGCTACTTCCCACTCTGAGGATGGCTCCGCTGGAATGAGGGTTGGTAACCCTCATTTCCTCCTGATGATCGACACTTGAACTTCTTGTGGCCCACACCGCCACAACTAAAACACTTTAGTCCAGATGTCTCACTGGCAGTCCTACCGCCATTTCCTCCAGACTGATGTCCCCCTTGATAGCCACCACCACCTGAATAGTATCTGGCCTGAGAATAATAACCCCTCTTGTAGGTAGAGGTGCTTCCACCCTTGCTGGTTGCCTTCCTCTTGCCACTCTCCATTGCCTCCTTAGCCTCTTTTGTCATGGCTGCCAATTGCTCAGCCTGCCCTACCTTTTAATAGGCCTCCTTAATGTCAGAAGCGACCGCCACTGGTAGCTTGTTCATGACCCTAAAGATCAACCCCTTCAAGAACTTCTCATACAGGGACTTTTGACTCCGTTGCATATCATCGGCATAGATTGCCAACTCCGTGAACTTGTTGTAGTAATCTATCACGGACATCTCCTCAGTCATTCGAAAGGTCTTGAATTCGGACCTCAACTTCCCCCTTACATGCTCTGGAAAACAAACTCCAGCCTCATCTCTGTCTTGAAGTCTCTCCAAGGAATCGCCTCCTCCCCTTCACCCACATAAAAATCTCTCAAAGCCACTCTCTCCATGAACCATCACTTCCCCACGTGACCCCCCAGGTAGATCGCGACTTGCTCCACACACAGATTCGCTGGAGAGTCAACGACCTCGAAGATACTCTCCATCTCATGGTGCCAGTCATCTAGCAGATGCGGCACACTGGTACCCTCATAAGTAGTGGGTCGGTGACAGGCGATAGCATTGCTTATGGTAGTAGCATTCACTACCACCTCCCAGTTGCTCCCCACATTTTTAAGGGCCTCGTTAAGCGCCTTATTCTGCTCTACTAATCTGGAGACCTCTTCAGCGCTGAACTCCGAGGTTGTAGCTGATGCACTATATCTTGTTGCCGGCATGATAACTTCAATACGAATGGCAAACGTAAGCACAAGCCTACGGCTGAGAACGGACAACGGTCCTGGCACAAACAAACTCGGTCGAGTGCAGCAAGCCACTCGGCCGAGTAAAGCTTACTTGATCGAGTACTACATATACTCAGTCGAGTACACCAAACACAGAATAAACCTTAAACATACAGGGATTTTCACTCGATCAAGTCCAAGGGACACTCGGTCGAGTTACACACACTCGGTCGGGTGTCAACATACACTCGGTCGAGTGACCAAGAACAGTATTGGTCCAGAAAATACATGGACTTTTGCTCGGTCAAGTCACAATGGCACTCGGTCGAGTTACAACTACTCGGCCGAGTGTCACTATGCGCTCGGTCGAATCACAACTTTCAGCATTTAAAATTCACATCAGACCCTAACACTCGATCGAGTGTCAAGGGTACTCGATCGAATAGCCTTTACTCGGCCGAGTCCACTGCCCCACTCGGTCGAGTCATGCAAGATTATAGCCCCCATACAGCAATTATCACACATTTACAGGCATAACCATGCTTATAAGTAAAATTTCACATTCTCAAGCGTAGACTCAACTTCAAGTAGACATCACTTTCACATTTCATGCCATATCTCACATGGATATACATGTTACATCATCCATATCACTCCGTGCTACGCACATATATCATAAACCATTACTTCAATTCATTCTCATCATCCTCCATAGTTCACATCATTATAACAGCAACAACTCGGTGGACACATCCAACGCACATGTACACCCCGACACTTCCCATGATGACCAAGTAAGAGTTATAGGGGCAAGAGTGCAATTTCGGAACGTATCTCGAACCTTTGCGGTAGCTCCCTATGACTCCTACCCGGGTTCATTTTATTAGACACTCATAATTCATTGGGTTCATTGGTTTTTAGGTTCCAAAATCGTTCGCTCTGATACCACTTTTTAACACCCCCATATATCAAAGAGCATTACAAGACCTCCTTAGCAGCCATAGGCGTCAAACTTCTCTCTCGCCGTGAGACAAATCCGGAACATTTATGTGCACATCCCCCACGTAGCGGGATAACTACGGGGGCAAATTCGGGGTGTGATCCGTCTCCCAACGAAATCACCAACCAGTAACCATAGTAACCATCGCAACAACCCAAACTCCATCATCATCACAATAGTGACCATCACAACAACCCAAACTCCATCATCATCACAATAGTGACCATCACAATAACAACAATCACAACATCACAATAACAATCTCATCACAATGATTAACATACATAATACTGAGTAGGGAAACCCTACCTTATTGACAACTCCGCAATCAAACAAGCAGTTACTCAAAATCTTTCCTCTACGAAGTCTCCTCCTAATCAACCAATAATCACATAATCAATACCAACAATTTCCTCTTTTTCCCCCAATTCAATTAGGGTTAAAACAATACATACAATTCACAAAGTATAGATACTTACCCATGCAATCAACAAAGTAGCGGTAGATCGGATCCGGCACGAGATGATTAAGGATGTTCTTGAGGAATTAGAGAGAGTTTGGAGAGGAAGATAGGGATTTACTGTGAACGAAATTGTGATTATGAATCTTAACTCCTCTTATTAATCCTTAATCAACCGTCCGACTAATCCACGAAACCCGTCGTACTCGACCGAGTACAACATGTACTCGGTCGAGTACAACTTACTTGGTCGAGTGCCTAAATCACTCGGCCGACTACACAAGAAGAGATTGCTATTTCAAACGACTGATCAATCTACTCGGTCGAGTGGACTATACTCGGCCGAGTACCCTAACCACTTGGTCGAGTAAACCTTACTCGGCCGAGTGCCAAGTACAAAGAAATACGAAGTATTACAGAAAGGGCGATGGTCAAAATTTGATAATAGGCAAAAGAGTAATGGCTAGGTTTTGGTGGTTTAAAGGGTTGTAGCCGAAATTAAGGTGGTGAATTTCTGTAAACTCTAGTGGTGGCTGAAAAAGGGTGGTGGCCATAAAGATAGTAGTTGGTTTGATGCAATTCCCAAGGTGGTGGCAGCGGAAGAAGAGTTGCGGGTATAGGTCGAACAAATTCGAGTTTTGGATACAAGCCGAACAAAGTCGGGTTTTGGGTATAAGCCGAACAAAGTCGGGTTTTGGGTAGAAGCCGAACAAAGTCGGGTTTTGGATATAAGCCGAACAAATTCGGGTTTTGGATATAAGCCGAACAAAGTCGGATTTTGGATATAAGCCGAACAAAGTCGGGTTTTGGGTGGGTGTTTTTGTTGGAGTAAGTGTCCTCAACAATAGTGCGATCACTTAATTAAATCTCATTAACAAGAATACGAAGGGATGATTAACATTACAGTCAACTGATCCACATTAATTGGTAATGGTTGGCTTACTAGAGTTTGACATTACTGTCGTATGACGGTGGTGATCAGTTGATCCCTTGAGGTCACACCGAAAGGATGATTCCCAAATCATAAAAGAAATTACTTGTATAACGATACAGATTAATTAATCCCTAAGATTGAATAAGTTCAGTCTGTATATGAGAATTACATCTTATTATAATATGATTAAATGAGATACATGTTGGTAATTAAATGTTATATTACCAAAGTTGTACAATGTTTATGAAACATTAGAGATAAGAGTGATTGGTTAAAAATATAATTACAATAAGTTGTAGATTATATTAATTATGTATGAGATAAACCATTTTACATACATGTAATTATAAATTGTTACTTAAAATGTTAAGTATAATTTATTTGTTATAAGATTGTATTTAATTGTTAAATATTATTTTATAAGCAAGATTACATGTAATTTGTCACATGTCACACACATGACAAATGACAAAATGTAAAAGTTAAAATGGATCGCATTTTACCTCACCATAACCGGGTTTTAGGGTGGTTGGGATTAGGGTGATTATAGCCTTGTGATTTATTGCTAATTAGACACACTTATTACCCTAATTACCTAAGGCCTACCCTAGTGATTTGGGTAAGAGTAAAAGCAAGCATGTTTGTCCCCTCCCCAAACCCAATGCCGCCGGCCCCAAGGTGAACAAAAGGAGAAGGTGTTCTCATCTTTTTCAATATACAATTACTCATATGTTTTGAACATAAGTCACTTGTCTCTCTAGAATAAAATCAAACAAGTTGTTTTTATTACTAAGTTCTCATATATACACACTCAAGTTATATTACTAGTAGGAGTAATAATATTAAGGTTAAGGGAGCTTCTTATCTCATCTAGTATTGTGAGATAAGGATAGGATTTGGGATAGTCTAGGTGCATCCAAAAGGAGTGCTTCTACACTTGGAGCTTAGGAAGTTCATCCCTTGATTGAATAGCTCAAGAACAAGAATAGGAAGGAGTCCTATTCTTGTGCCCTATCACGACCTAAAGCAATGTGAGGAAATCGATTTTCTTCTCTATTTTTGTTTGGTTTTATCTTGCATGCACCCGACGTATATGAAGTGTCTTATGAGTAGGTATATGAACCAACAGTTTTAACTTCTGGCCGAGGATCTGCCCCGAGGTGTTACCCTCTATCAAGAGCACAAGGCTCTGATATCATATTGGAACGATATGTTTATTGAGAAATTGCATAATTAATAATGAGATACAAGATGTTTATTTATACTAATAAAAGAGTTCTAGTTTCATAATCTAGTTAAGAAAATACAATATTATAATATTAATAATATTCCTAAAATAATACGGAGTATAAGAATCATAATAAGAAAGTGTAGTGATAAGGAAAAACTAGCAAGACGATAACTTAACTTGACTTAGGTAATATTCCAATATTCTACCCTATAATTTATTTCCGATTTCTTGATCATTGGTTTACCTTTGATAAGAAAATCGATCATAAAGAATAATAAAAGGTAAATAAATAATTAGAACAGACGGAGTAATAACTTTTTTTTTAATATCTATGTTTGAGGTGGCACGCGTCAGAGCACTGTGATGCAAGACAATGGTCTTCAGCGGTGACCCTATTCTCTTCTTTTTACCAACATGAAAAACTCTTCTAAGAAATATTACACTTAGGCCACCTACTTTTGAACTTAATTTTAGTGAGCTGAGCTGAACTGGGCTTATAGGAGGTGAACTAAACTAAACTTATAGAAAAATTGTATGAATTGAACTTAACTTATAGGGGTTGAGTTGAGCTGAACTGGACTTATAGGAGTTGAGTTGAACTAAACTGAACTTATGAGAGCTAAATTTAACTTCACTTATCGATGTTGAATTGAGCTTAAAGAAAGTGACTTTAAATTAAAAAAAAAAAAAAAAAAAACAATCCCACGGAATCTAGACTGAGTAAAAGAAAGCCCGTCCAAATATCTATACTTGAGTCGCTATGTTAATCGAATGGATTAACCTGGATATGACTCAAAATCTGAGGTAGCAATTGAATTCCAATTTTGTTGGTGCAAAACTAACGCTTATCACTATTCAGCGATAATGCCTGAACATGAACATGAAACAACCTAGCTCCACTCAACATGGCCCGAATGCGACATATTATGTGTAATAAGCCGGACCCTAATTGGTCTAATTTGAAGCCGAACTCGTTTGGTGCCTATATCCAAACAATAAACGTTGCTTTCAAAAGGTACCCGCCACTTTAAATTGAGGAGCTAAGTATGCCTATATGAGTACAAAATCATGTAATTCAAGTTGAAACGAAACAACAACACTAAAGTCAGATTCTATGTAATTTAAGCATAGAAAGAGACTCGCAACAAATAAATCATCCTCACTGTATTACCTTAACTACTCTTGAGTATTTACTACATACCTTAGAGGAGGTCTTATTAATAACCACATAAACACAAGGTGGTCTATACCCTCTAATAATCTCCATGAAACTAAATCAACAAGCTTCGATTTTGCCTGTGGTGGCTTTCGCCCACGTGTTGGCTGTCGTCGTGACCGCTTTGCTACTTGTTTGGCTTTTACATTTCAGGGAGGGTCTTGCTTTCAACACTCATATTAAACCTAAGATTTTCAATGTAAGTCATTTTCCTATCTAATGCTTTTTCATTGTATCATTTTTAAACCAAGATTAAATCGAATGAGTTATTCCAAAAAAATATCATGTTTTTGGTTTTGGAACAATCCTTCATTGATAAACCGTGGTGAGATTGCTACTCGTTAATTTCCTTAAAATTCCATCCTGACTTTTAAAAACTAAAGAAGGCAAAAACAAAACTCAACGTACTCGTAACAAGTTGATTAAATTCATCCTGGAATTGTCTAACTTTGACATATCATTCGTTGTTTATTTACTGATTGCAGATACACCCATTGCTAATGACTATCGGGTTCATTCTTTTCGGGGGAGAAGTAACTAAATAACAACGTAATTTCATTTTGCCAATGAATGAAACCATGAGTTGACATCAATTTAAATGACTACTCCTTTCTCTCCGTCATTTATTTACCTTTTACACAGATATTCGTTTTGAGATATATTTTAATCAAAGAAACAGTAACATAGAACCTAAATGAAATATATAATACCAAGTCATTCCTTTGTTAAGTATTCCCACCTAGACCTGCCAAAATAAACCCGAATCCGAAAAACCAATCGAGCACTCGATATGAATTTCAATAGTACCTGAAACCCGACTCAATTTGAATCGAATCAAAACTGAACTGAATTCAGTAAGAATAGAATGTAATAGGCCCACTTCATGATTATTATTGCATTGAGGGAAAAACTTTTTAGATAAACTTAATATTTTACTTTAGTGGGAATTACGGGAACTACAATATTTCTAACAGAGAATAAAAAAAAAAGCGCAAACAAATGATTAAGACGATAGCAGTATCTATTTCTGAAAAAGGGCAAACAAATTAATTTTTTAGATTTCTTATCCTTAACTACATTTTAATTTGAGAAAATATATGAAAATACAAAACTACTCAAACAACTAATGTAACAATTTTGACATTTTAATGAAAAGGGTTCATGAATCAAATTATATTATTTTAAAACTTTCACAAATTAATTTTACTATTTTTTTTACTATAAAAGTAGTAATAACATTGTATACTTTTGTATCCTTAATTACATTATGTTTTGTAGTATAGTTTCAGTTTAATAAAAAATTATAATTTTGAAAATTTATGTCTTGATGAAATATTATATTATAATGAGATAACTTTGTCTGCATTTTGGAGGGAAATTAATTGAATAAACTTATTTTTTTAGCATAAAGTGGAATTCCAATTGAATGACCCGACATTGCCCTTGCCTGAACTGGATCAAACCTATAAATTACGGGCTAATTTTAACCACACCGGAAAATTACCCAAGTCAAAACATCTCAAAGAGATAAATGTGAAACAAACATGGTAATAATTGTAACCTTATATGACCCAAAACAAACCCAACCCAAACAACCTGCACCTCAATGGCAGGATAAGCCAAATACGACCAACACAAACACGACGGACCCATTGCCAGGTCCGGTTACAAGGTTATGGCTAACAATAGAATAAATGTATACTGTAAAATAGCAATCCTGGCATACAAGACAGTCCCAGGAGCAAGGAAAATACAAAAAAGAACGCATCTGACACTTCACCTTGTGGCTCTCCTTAGTGGAGTAATCGGAACATATGCAGTATTCAAGTTTCACCAAGACCTGGGAATACCACACTTTTACACTCTACACTCATGGGTCGGCTTAATCGCGATTCTCCTCTACGGTTTGCAGGTTAACTCCCAGCACAAATTTGTGCTCCAAAAACCAATCATTCAAAGTGCCTCTAATGAAATGACATTTATTTCTACTGTTTCCAGTGGTTGTACTCCATCTTCATATTTGCTTTTCCACACACGAAACCGACAACAAGGGAAAAAATAGCACCATGGCATATCTTTGGAGGCATTATCATATTTATATTGGGAATATGCGCTGCGCTAACAGGTTTGGTAGAAAAATTTACCTTCTCAAAACTGAAACGCGAACACGAAGCTCTGGTAATGAACTTTACCGGATTGATGATCGTTTTATTTTCGATAACTGTTGGAGCCGGACTTGTACTTCCACGTATAAATTAATTGCTCCATCATTCATGCTTACTGGGCTCCAATTACGTAAATTTATTGGGATGTATTTTTTTTCTTTTTTTATTGAAAAACATATTTGGTTGCTCGGACATCTGATAACATGTTGCATACTATTATAAGAAACCATTACATTAGTATAGTTTCTAAAATGATTACAACTCAAAACAAACTGCAGTTTTCTCATAATAGTAGGAATGAAATTACGTAAAATGTTGCATACCCTCCTAACTATTAGACGTTACATCTTCAAGCCTTTTACATCAGACATTAGAGATGCAGCCGCAGTTTTAGCAGTTGGAGCAACTCCAGTCGAAACGCCTGGTTTTGATAAATGAATTAACCTGCATCCAGTAAATAAAGGGATCATCAATAGGTAACAAAACCAAACTTAAACTTTAACATAATAAAAAAATGCAAATAATTCTGCCATGAATAGGGCGGCCTAAGAAGAGAAGTCACATTAAGTTCTGAGAACATGACCTCTAGATATGTTCATATGGGATACCTCAATTATATTTAGCCTTTCCATGTGTGAGAATAACGTATTTCATTATGGTACAATGTCCAAGGCAATCATACATTTGAGAGGTGTAGGTTCGAACTCTCTACAACTTTTTTTAGTTGACAATATTAAACTTGTTTCCATTTTCAATGGAGCCAAAGGCTTCATTAATCTTTGATTTTGGATTATGTTTGAAAATCGTAAAATGGCACCACTAAAGTGGCTGATCAATGAGACAATGGAGTAATGTTATAGTTGTTGTTGGACAATATTAGAACCATTTTGAAGGGCCTAGTTCTTTACTTCTGCACATGGGACCCAAATCATTACAATATAAGGACTTACGGAGCTAGATATTCAGAGAAGGAAGAAACAGCTTGTACAACATCATTGTAGTCGGAATCAGTAGTAGGAGCCGTTACTTCAACCAACTGAATGCCAGGTGTAACTGGCACAGCGTCCTCGACTGCATGCAGTTTGGGTATCTTATTAACACAAGAGACAGTTACAGTGATCGGTGCACCCCTCTGAAATTTGAAGGAGAAGCCCACACGCAATTGTTCGTATTCTAGTTTATACCCCAGTGTATAGAACAAGCGAAGCGCATTCTTACTAGCCTTGCTTTCAACCATGGTCCTAACTAGAACAGAGAGCTGGTCAGCTCCGGCGCCTTTCATTGCACCGCCAACATGCCGAACTGTCCTGCAGGGATCACTCTTGATTCAGAATGTAGAAGTATCACAAACTTATACGAGATGGTCTGACATATTGACATGTGAGACCAACCTATCGCCCATGTAATTAAATGAGGATTACAGAAGTATTAAGTTGGTCAGACATATAACACCGTCTCATATAAGACTCACAGTATAAATATAACACCAACACTAGTTAAGTACCATACCAAGTGGGTTCAGGCTGCTCAAGGTCACACACAAGTCGAACCTCAGAGGCCACAAATCCTATACAACATATGAAAAACTACTCAGACCCTCAAATGGGATTGTATGGAGTAATTAGTACTCCCTCCATCCCACTTTTGTTGTCCTCTTTCCCTTCTAATTTTATCCATAATTATTATCCCCTTTCTAAATTTAGTAGAGAAAAACTTTAGTTATCCAATATTATCCCTACATAACTAACAAACTACCACCATAAAATTGGGACCTTAACTCTTCTTTTATTTAAGGGGTAAAGTTGATAATTTCACCACTTTTCCTTAAATCCTTCCAAAATAGAAAGAGGGACAATAAAAATGGGATGGACGGAGTATTGAAGAGCAAAGAGTGGAAGCTTTATGATTTATAATAGGACAAACAAAGAATGCTTCATAGGCCGCAAAAACGCGATACTAAACGTCTAAGCCCCATGATAGAGAAATTTTACCCAGGTTTCGGCTACTTTTTAAGCACAATTCATGAATCCTTAACGCTTCTTTGTTCACTCCACAAAGTCCTTGTAGAAGAATCTCTAGTGCTTCCACCAGCTGCAAATGCGACACATAATGTTAAAGTTCAAAATAGATTTAAAACCATTTCACCATTACAAAACTGTCCCATCTAGGCATTTGGTATGGTCTTCCATAAGTACTACAATACAAATAACCAAAAAGCTAAATCTTAAAGGCAATGGTTTAACATACTCTCACGAAAAAAATTGTACCTCCAGTGTAGCACTTTTTTTTTTCACAAATATAAGGTGATGCAAATTTCAAGGTAGCTTCTTCTCGCACATTGATTAGGCCCTAACGGTCTAACCATCCTCCGCGACCATCACCAACGACGACAACAAGCCTTGCTCCCAAAATTAACTTTATTTATTCCACTGAACCCCTAATTTCTTATTCAAGGATTATTCGCTCAAAGTTTTGCCGAAATAGAATAGCAAACATTTGTTAGGACCAATATGTAATTTCAGGGAACTGTATACATATCTTACGAGATATTAAAAAGGCTTATATTATAAAGGGATGAATATACTGAGTTAAAGTCAAAAAATGAGGTCTATATCAAATTGTAAATCAATCACAGCCAACCGCAGTTAAAAACACCCAAATCAAG
Source organism: Heliosperma pusillum (assembly GCA_022085475.1). Lineage (NCBI taxonomy): Eukaryota > Viridiplantae > Streptophyta > Magnoliopsida > Caryophyllales > Caryophyllaceae > Heliosperma > Heliosperma pusillum. The sequence continues at coordinate 12,731 of JAIUZE010002569.1, read as the reverse complement.
CTTACTTTGTTGAAGCTCACATCACAAGGTTTTAGAGAAAATAACCTCACATTAAAAAGAGTACAGGTCAGAGCTATTGACTATCAATTTTCTCAATCAAGAGTATCTGATATGAGGGAGAAAACATGTCGATACACTTGCGTATTATTCAAGGAAGTGAATAAGCAACTATTTCGTCATAATCTTATTCTTTCCATCCTAACCAAAGTGGCTATGTTTCCGTTTTGCTTTCACTGAAATGATTGATAACTTTATAGTTTATCTAGAGTCTTCAACCTACATACCCTAGAAGACAAGAAATTGAGAAGAAGAACATAACAAGCACTGACATAACCAACGAAAGAAAGCCCTCATTTTGGCATGGAATTTAGCAAACTCGATATAGACAGACAGCTAATTAAGTTGAAGTTCACTTCGAACTGGTTTTAGAACAGTGAAAACATCACGTTTGCTCAATACTTCTCTCAATTACTCATTTACTCATGAGAACTGTCCTAAGAACACCCTAATTTTAACCAAAGCTAGATAAATGCACCATTTTTTTTCTAATGGAGAAAAAGATTCGCTAGTAAGATGGAAATAAAAAAGAACCAAATGTCTCACTAAACTGACTACACTTGTAATTGTGAAGTTGCGAACTTTGATGCCATTTTGGCGCAATTTGAATTATGAGTCATCCGAAACAGCCTCTGCGGAGAAGAGATGTATATTTAATCCCCCTACTCGGGTATTTCAGAGCCTTAGGCATTAGGGTAATGTTGTTGACGACGTTGGATGGATGTACCACGAACTATAAATAAAGCGATAATAGAACATGCTCCTTCCTAACCACAAGAGGAGCTCATGAGCAGGTGAATGAAAGTCTGAAAACAAACGTATGTGATGCTAAGCACACAAAATGCATGCTTTGTAGTTTTGTAGCTCAACTGAGATTTGTTGCTTGTTCAACTGAAACTGTATCCGAGTGCCTCAATGACTCACGCAAATTGCAGGGTAAGGGCGAAGTCCGAGGATTAGCAACACAAGGAGGTTGTTTCAGAATAACACAATTACAAAGAATTAATTAAAAAAAGATAAAAGCTAACCTCCGTCTCAATGATACCTTGCACCACGCACTCCATGAGTTGGTATAAGAAGAGGTTGAGAATAAGCTTCAAGAAACACAATATGAGAGCAGTTATAATACCAAGAAAAATCGAAATTAGACTTCAAAATCTGAAAGTTAGGGTTTATATCTCCTCAAGCAGGAGAGAGAAGATTGGTGGTCGTCTTTCGCTGGTTTGTGCCTAAATAGCACAACATGAATATCACAAATTCACATGGAAGGAAATGAGATGCGAGGGTTTTTCTTTCATGGATTAATATTGCTCAGTGTGTGAGCTTCAACAAAGTAAGCTTGATTTGGGTGTTTTTAACTGCGGTTGGCTGTGATTGATTTACAATCTGATATAGACCTCATTTTTTGACTTTAACTCAGTATATTCATCCCTTTATAATATAAGCCTTTTAAAATCTCGTAAGATATGTATACAGTTCCCTGAAATTACATATTGGTCCTAACAAATGTTTGCTATTCTATTTCGGCAAAACTTTGAGCGAATAATCCTTGAATAAGAAATTAGGGGTTCAGTGGAATAAATAAAGTTTATTTTGGGAGCAAGGCTTGTTGTCGTCGTTGGTGATGGTCGCGGAGGATGGTTAGACCGTTAGGGCCTAATCAATGTGCGAGAAGAAGCTACCTTGAAATTTGCATCACCTTATATTTGTGAAAAAAAAAAAAAGTGCTACACTAGAGGTACAATTTTGAACATGACAACAACGTAATCAAATAAATCGTAAATCAATTGTTAAATAATTTAGTTTTGCAATTCCCCTATAACTAAAAGAATAAGTCTATCCACAATTTTCCCTCCAAAATCCACTTTTACTTAATAAGGAAACAAATATATTTATGCCTCTTATAAATTTCTCCATTTATTAAGGGAACATATAAGAATTGAAGTTATACAATCAATCAATATATCTATCTATATTATTAAAGGAAGCTTTTTTCGAGCGATTACATAGTCTCCAATTTTTGTGAAATACTTTAGTCTCCAACAATTTTGAGCTACATATATAAAACATTAGATTTAATTTGGAAATATATTATACGTGAAATTACCTAATGGATAATACTTACAATAATACTAATCTCATTATAGAATAATATTTTACAGAATGAAAGCATATAGAGTCACGACGCGAGTTCAGATTAATCTTTAAGATGAGCGGCTGGTGGTAAGATGACACGTGGTGGAGGGAGCCTACATCGGCCAGATCTGCTGGAGGAGTAGTGATTGAGAATGGAGAATGGGATTTTAGGGTTCATAGTAATTGAGAATGAAAATGGAACTGGGGAAATCGAAGGGTTGGGAAGATGGGTTTCATTACAGAGAAAGTCGACTTTATTACGTCACGGTTAATTTCAAAGCAGTTTGTCGAAGTGTCGGTGTGGTTAATTGTGCACATTCATAAAGAAAGTATTAAATAAGTTGAAATAATAAAAAGAATTTAAAAAATTCAGAGAAAATATCAATCTTTCCAAATAGCAGAATTTGCCTATAGTGGAGTAGCGGCGAGGAAGTTAACGCGGGTAGAAGGTATTCTAAACATGTGGTGATGTTTAGATTCAAGTAAGTTTTGTCTTACATACAAGTTTGAAACCTCACCTATTGTTATTATGCTATGTCGCGTTAGTTTGTGTCGTTACCTTAGTGTCTTTGGAGGCCAAGTCTGTCGTCAGTATCACATAATTGATTTATATAACAACCAGATCAAGTACTCACAATATCATGATTTTAGGAGTGACGTAGCTATATTATATAATTAAAAACTCCGACGATGATAATAATTAATGAATAAGACACTGCAACTAACAGCAACCTTAGAATTATATATTCATAATGACACCGATAAAAATACATTCAGATTGACATAAAAATGAAGTACGATTACAGAAAACGAGCTTTACCAATAGAATGTGAGAGCAAGTGACACATACAGAGATACTAGCAATCAGGATTTTAAAGTATAAATAATTTCTCATTTGCCATCAATCTGGAGAGTTCAGTAGATTAGGGGTCTTACCACTTCCTGATATGGATCGGTTGATAATGGAACTTTAACGGGTGAATCAACATTCTCTATAGCATCTTCTGTCAGGACAAGGAAGACCGAAGTCGATGAAGCCATATCAGTTTAGAATCACTTTTTCACAAACTTTAACATTAGTCATTGAATTAAAATAAATTACCATTACTCAAGAGGATAGCAGAGCCTGGACTTTTCAGATTCAAAAGATAAGAAACATAGACATCGTCACAAATAAAGCATCTCTCACGTTCTCCAACCAATTATACATATACAAAGTAGTCGAGAGAGACTGCTACTAAGTTTAAAGATGTATTTAATTGCAACATATCGGACCAAAACGTTATTTTTTGTACATGCATGCAGTATGAGGCTTATCATTGTGATTTGTGAATTATATAAACACACAAATATCAAATCAATATCAAGGTAATAAACATGCAATCGTTATCTGTTACAAACGGAAGAGCTAATGCAACAAATTAACCGGAAAAGGCGAGTGTGAGGTGAATATGGGTTACTAAACAAATAGACGGGGTTAAAAATTAAACATTTTGGTGCGTGCAAGACGATTGATTAGGTTTATAACTACAAAGAGTTCAGCTATGTTTATATATATACATGTATTTTCATTCAAAAATTAATAATCACCCCTTCACGTTATATTGTTTTTATTTATGTTTCTTACTTTTGTACACTATAGTATAAATTCTAATTTCAATGTATTGAAATGTCTAAATGACTACGTTTTAAGTTTGAGACCAAGTTAGCAATCTTAAAACCTAAATATGTATGAGGAAAAGAAGAGAGTGATGGAAACGTCAATGGTTCATGCAGGCTAGAAGAAAGATCCCAATTCAATTGCCATTCTCTTCTCAATTAGGGTTTAGAAGAAAGATCCCAATTTAATGGTAATAGAAGCCTAATTACCCTCTTTTCGTACAAGTGCTATCTTACGCTTCTCGAAGACGGCTTTTACAGTTTGACAGCCATTATTCATAAATTCTTCTTCCCCAAATTATTTCCTTCATCTAAGTACGATCAATTATAGTAAGTTATATAAATTTATTTCGTATATAGATAGAGTTATATAGTAAATTATTGATTAGTACTCCGTAATTAATTGAAAATACTGATCTTAGAAAATTACGGGAAACTAATTACCTATTTCAAAGTGAATTTGTAATCTATAGCACTATGGTTTTCACAGAATGAAAGGGAAGAGAAGGAGCGAACGGAGTTAGGGAATTCAGCAGCAATGGCAGATTGACGGGATGATAAGAAAAATATAATGTTGGCTGTGAGTTTGTGACAGATGAAGACAACAAAATTGAAGGAAACACTTACAAGGTTGAAGACAAACGCAGGCTCAGAAGGCAGGAATGGCTGACGGCGGTGAAACTGAACAACATGCACGATGGTGAACGTTTGATTAAGACGGGTTGCTGATTGAGTACCAATTTGGGAATTTGGGGTTTATTAATCAATGTTGGGCAATAGGGGAGAGAATAAATGATTTGGTCTGTGGGTAGTGAAAGTATTATGAGATGTGGATAGGGTCGTATCAAGACGGGTTCAGTTGGGTCAAAGATGTATGCTATTTGTTGGGTTGATAGTGCGGTTTTATATGGAGATTTATAGACAGAAATGATTTGACAAGGTAAAGAAACTATATTGAAGTTTCGGCTTTATCGGATAGTTACTCGATTTTAAAAAAGGGGCCAAGATTAAAAACAAGTAGATTGAATATTTAATTAATAAGAATTACATAACGAGTACGAACGGAGTTAAAACGACTAAACAGGTAGATTATTAAAAGTATTTGATTTGAATATGTACTTCATAGAGGGCGTGTGGATTTATCAATGTATTGCGTAACGAGTTGGATTTTTCTATTAGAATTGTTACATAAGCAATAATCAAGTTGGTTAGCAACGTGGCGGATTAGAAGATCAATTCGTGAAGAGTAGAATGATTCTTTTATAAATCAATATATATACTCCCTCCAATCCAATCCAAACTACCCATTTGACTTTTTGCGGTCTACGTGACGACACTTTAACCGCGTTTTTATTCATTTATATATCATTTTTTTGGGTCGAAATTGTAATTTTCCAAAACCTATTCTTATAACAAACGTAAAAATATAAATTTTATATATAAATTTCGAAAATTTGACCTAATATAATCGATGTCAATATTTTACAAGTTTGACTTTAAAAAGTGAGTGGGTACTTTGGATTCGATTGGAGGGAGTATATAAAAGAGGCTTTTTTCGAGGCACGCGAGTGGTTTCACCTTTATAGAAACTCTTATTATTATTATAATATCATGTAGAAAATATTTGAATAAAAATATTAAATAAAACTATTAATATAGTTCCATATTTTATTCCCTAAATTTTCAGCACCTAAACTATTATTACAATTATTATTATTATTATTGCATCCTACTACTTGCCAAATACAATCCTTAGTATTATGAATTAAATATACTACATCCTACTACTTGCCAAACTCAAACTATAATTAAAAAATTGGTATACAGAATATAATAAAAAATATAAGGTAGGCAATCTTTAAATAAAAATATTAAATAAAACTATTAATATAGTGCCATAAATAAAACTATTAATATAGTGTCATATTTTATTCCCTAAAATTTCGGCACCTAAACTATTATTACTATTACTATTATTATTATTACATCCTACTACTTGCCAAGTACAATCTTTAGTATTATTAATTAAATATACTACATCCTAATACTTGCCAAACCCAAACTTTAATTCAAAAATTGGTATATAGAATATAATAAAAAAAATAGCGCTGAAATTTTGGCAAACTAACGTTTTAACACAAATTCTCATTTACGACCGTCGCATATGCGACGGGTTAAGTGTAACCACTTTTTGATAAATAGTGACCATTTATTAATAAAAAGTAACCATCTTTTATGACTTGAAAATGACATTTATTATCAAGGTGGTCACTATTTAACAAAAAGTGGTCACATTTTGCAAAAAAGTGGGGAATGAGACCGTCGCATAGGAGACTTACTAATGATAATTACTTTTTAGCATTAAATATATCACATCCTTACTAGCATACAATTAAATACAGTCTTCTATATATACACATTCATTATCTGCCCTTAGACCATATTTTATCATTAGCAAAAGTCGCAGTAGTACTTTATGTAAATCTACGTATGCATATGTCCTTTAGTTTTGTTTGAATGTGTTATGAGATACTTTTTACACGATGAGGGTGAATATTAATGTTTATGAATGTGTCATTTACTTTATGTAAACCGGTCTAAAAAATGTTTATGAGATACTTTTTACACGATGAGGGTGAATATTAATTTAATTAATCAAGATTTTAAAACTATCTTGATTCAATTGTGATTATATAATTAATCAAATTTAATTAAAAAAAAATAGAGTTATAACAATGTTAAGTTACCATATGCTTTGATGTATCTTTCACTATAGATAGACTTCTATCATTGACAAATATTTAAAAACTACCTTAAATAAATTGGTTTTATATATTAATCAAATTTATATAATAAAATAGTTATAACAATGTTAAGTTATTGCATGCTTTTATGTATCTTTCACTATAAACAGACTTCTATCATTGAAAAATATTTTCCTATGACAAACAATCATATAAAAATACATACGTTGTAGATGCATGAATGCATGATATGTGATTTTCCATTGTGAAATTTTTTGATATTGTTTGTTACGAGTATTATATATTATTGTGATTTCTTGTGAATGCAAATTAGAATTGTATGTTGATTATTCTATATTATTGCTATTGTTTGTTTCAAGTTTTGCACTCACACTACGTAACAAAAGCCTGCTAATTTTTTTTTACTAATGACAAAATTCTTTTGTTATTTTTACTGATAACTTTAATTATTTTCATTTAGTAGGAAGTATTCAATTTGCTCAAGTTAAATCCAGTCTACTCTTTGTTGGAGTAGGTATCCTCCACAAAAGTGCGCCACATAATAAATCTTATTATGGAATATAATTGGGATATTTATTGACTATATATATGATTAGTCAGTTGATTAACGTAAATCAATAACGGTTGGCTGACTAGAGTTTGACGTTATTGTCGTTTGACGGGGGTGATCAACTGATCCCTTTCGGTCACACCTAAAGGATGAAATCCAAATAGTAACTAATTATTTGTATACGATACAGTTAATTAGTACATTACATATATGCGATATGTACGAGAGTTAATTATTAGAAATTGAGTTAAGAACTCAAATTCGATTAAACTTATTTTTCAATTATGCGATAATTGACTAATAAATTTATATCTTATTTTAATACGATTAAATAAGATTTAACTTAGTAATTAATCGTTAAATTACTAAATTAGTTGAGGTTTTGAGATAGAGGTAATTAATTAATTATATTTACAAGGAGTTGTAAAAATAAATTAACTAAGCATTGTGGGACCCATTATATATTGATATAATGGTAAAATATTACTTAAAATGTTAAGTACATATTATTTAATTAATTGAGTCATATAATTGTTATATGATCAAATTAACACTTAATTATACAAGATAATTAACCATATGATCAATAAGTATTTGTGAGACAAATATCAAAAATCAAAATGGATCAACTTGAGGCTCACATGGCCGGTTGATGTGTAGTTGTTGGTGATGATTGTTGTTCTTATTCACACTCACAAGCAACATATGCTTATGACATGAATAGTAAACATGAAATCATTTTATTCACTACAACACATTACCACCTTGCATGGCAATAAAATAAGAAGAAAAAATCACCATTTTGTGATGTTGAAAACCGGCCCTCTTGGCTATAAAAGGAGAACAATTGTTGTTCATTCCTTTACTAGTTCATTCTTGTTTTATTTCATACATCTCTCAAAACTAAACTTCTCTCTAAAACTCTCATATACTAATATTTACTAAGTATTACTAGTGTAGTAATATAGTATAGTATTAGTAGTATTATATCTATCTTATTATCTAGTTAATAATAAGGGTAGATTATTTGGGTTAATCTTGGTGCAACTTGGAGGAGATCTTCTACCTTGGAGATTATTTGTGTTCAACCATATTTGTAGCTCAAGATCAACAAGAAGGAGTTCTTGTTGTGCCCTTATATTTTCCATACCAATGTGAGGAAATTTCTTCTCTTATATAAATGTATTTATATTTGCATGCATGTTACATAGATCATTAAATACTAAATTAACAAGTAATTTAGCAACTAATTAGAGGAGTCTAATTAAGGTCTATGGACTTTCACTCTTCACGTGTTGGTTGTTGCTGATACATCTATATTGTGTTACTAACGGGAAATATAAAGACGGAAGAAAATTATAGGGTTGTTATAATTAAAAATTCTACCCCTACTAAAATACGAGTCTGAAATAACTAATATAATCCTTGAGGTATGAAAGTAACAAAAGATGAATCAGTTGGGTAAGCTAATGGGTCTTAATTATATTGTTGAGCTATTTAACTTATGTAGATATATCTAATCGACCAATGTAGTTCTTAACAACCATGCAATAATATACTTTTTTTCATTTAATCAATGATCATGATTCATGAATAATGTTGAAAATATGATCAACAATATACTTTATTTTACCTACCCAACTTTATCTTTTACGTAAATATATTATTGATATGTAACTTTTTTTGTATCGACAGTGTTATGAGTGAGCCCAAACACACATGTTAAAAAAAATTGTTATTGATATTAAAGTCATTTTATTATCTTCTGGACACAAATAAGAATAGAATATTTAGTAATGTAGTAATCTGAATTTTTCTACAAAGCTTAATTTTTAGATCTCTTGATCATTTATCAATCAAAACATATTTAAACCTATTAAATGATTTGAACGGAAGGGTATTGTTAATATTTTTCGAGCCATAATATGGATCATGCAGAACTTAAGTCATTGCAAGTTTGGTAAAATATGGTTAAAATAAAAGTTAAATCAATTAATCAATACTGTTTTCTTAAATGTTACGGAGTATATTTTATCATAGTGATCTCGAGGCAAATTAAGTGAGAAAGTTAAACGAGAGTGAAAGTAGGCTGGTTAATTTTATTATTTTCACAAAAAGTCGAATTAAAATCAAATTTAATGTGTGTGATAAAATTTGATTCTTTTATTGTTTGATTATTTTATTAAGATATATAATAACTAATCAAATGAAAATTTAATTCATGTCAGTATTATATTGTTAAAAGTAATTTCAACGTACTTAAGAGTTAATCCGTAATAAGTTAAAACATCAAACTTCAAAAATATATTTTTATAAGTTAATTGTTATAGAAAACTTAATAACATGACATTAATGTAAACCCGTGCATCGCACGGGCATGAAATCCAGTATATATATAAAAGAGGCTTTTTTCGAGCAATTATATTGGTCAACATCATCTTTTTGAATTTTTGGAAAGTATATTTTAAGATTTTCCAAGACTACGAAAAAAATACTATGTAATATTTTTACTATCACAACTATTATTTACGTAAGAAAAAAATGATTATCAATCTGACAAAAAAAATATAATGCAAAACATTTCAAAACTTATATATTTGGATTCTTAACGAAAAATGCTTTCATTAGAGAATAAATTTTGTATTCTTTACTACCATATCATTTATAAGATCATATAACTAAAACCTAAGTATATGAAAATTAAATAAATGACTTTTAAAATATTTTTTATTATTCTAATATTAGTATAATGGTTTAGTAGTATTCAAGAAATAATTAATTTATAGAAAAATATGATGTAGTACTTAGTATGTTATTTGTCCCACATTGAAAAATAACGTAGGTGTGGTGAATATACTACATATAAAAAGTAGAATTGTACCACATCGAAAATTTACCTTAAAATATGGTGATCCTATGATTATAAATATGAGTCATAATTGGAACTTATGTATCCACCCAAAATCTTTTGAGTCTCTTAAGTATTGTCTTAGAGATCTCTTACAAATTTGTATTATTATCTTTACAATAGTGAAATTTACATCATAAAAAATTAATTTAGGAAAGTAACATAAATAATAATGTGGATATAAAAAATTAAGTGTATAATTTTTTAATTATTATATAAAATAAAAATAATAGAAATATATATTTTAAAGAAAAAGATGGTGTACTACTTAATATATTATTTTTCTCACATTCAAAAAATAATGTAGATGTGGTAAACATATTACGTATAAAGTGTAGAATTATCCCACAACGAAAAAATACATAAAGTGGTTAATTCTATGATTATAAATAGGTGTCGTCCTTAAACCTTAGGTATTAACCCAAATTTTTTTGAATCTCTTAAATATTGTCTTAGAGATCTCTTAAAAGTTTGTAGATGTGATGAATATACTATGTATAAATAGTAAAATTGTCCCACATCGTAAAATTAACATAAGGTGGGTGATCCTATAATTATATATAGGAATCATCCTTTGACCTTATATATCAAGGTAAAATCTCATATAATTATATATAGGAATCATCCTTTGACTTTATATATCAAAGTGAAATCTTTGTTTGTGTATTATTATCTCCACAAATGTTAATTTTACATCATCAAAAATTAATTTAGAAAAGTATTATTAAAAAATTTTAAGTATCATAACAAAAAATTATGAATATAGTTACATTCGTGGTAAAAAAAACCTCGAAAGTATAGCAACTCATACTATTTATTTGGACAAACTTGGTGTAATTTTTTAGTATATATATTATTTGTCCCACATTGAAAAATAATGTAGGTATGGTGAATATATTACTTATAAATAGTAGAATTATCCCACATCAGAAAATTATCATAAGGTGCGTGATCTTATGATTATAAATAGGAATCATATTTAGAAATAAAGTTTCAACCCAAAATCTTTTGAGCCTCTTACATATTGTCTTACAGAACTCTTAAAAGTTTGTATTATAATCTAAAATATAGCTAAATTTACATCATTAAAAATTAATTTAGAAAAGTATCATAAATAATAATTTTGATGATAAATTATTTAATGTGTTATTTGAAAAACAATGTAGGTATGGTGACTGGTGAATATATACTATGTATAAAAGACTTTTAAAATATAATAAGTGACATTTAAAATATTCTTTTATTATTCTAATATAGAAAAAGATGGTGTACTATTTAGTTTTTTTATTAGTCCCACATTGAAGAATTATGCATGTATGGTGAATATATTACATATAAATAGTAAATTTTCCCACATCAAAAAATTATTATAACATATGGTGATTCTATGATTATAAATAGTAGTCATCCTTGAACTTAGAAATAAACCCACAATTTTTTAAGTCTCTTAAGTATTGTATTGATGAGTTCTAATAATTTGTATTATAATCGTCACAATACTGAAATTTACATTATTAAAATTTAATTTAGAAAAGTATCATAAATAATAATTTTGATGATAAACTACTTAATGTGTTATTAGGCCCACATTGAAAAATAATGTATTTGTGATAAATATATATACTAAGTGTAAATTGTAAAATTATCCTATGTCGGAAAATATCATGAGGTGGAGCGATAAAAAATAATATGATTATAAATTGGAGTCATTTTAGTCTCTTAAGTATTGTCTTAATGAACTCTTAAAATTTTGTATTTTATCTCCACAATAATGAAATTTAAACCATCAAATTTAATTTAGGAAAATTAGGAAAGTATTATATAAGTAATAATTTTGATAGTGTACTACTTAATAAGTTATTTGTTCTACATTGAAATATAATACAAGTATGGTAAATATGCTACGTATAAATAGTATAATTGTCTCACATCGTAAAATTATCATAAGGTGGGGTGGGGTGGGGTGATTGTAACAACCCAGTTTCTCAAATGACTTAAATAACAAAAATGCGGAATAAATACTAAGTCACAAAAATCAGTAAAATTTAAAACCGTCAACTCAGAATGAGTGACTTCATAAAAACTGGATGTCAAAACATAATACAAAGTTTGCTTACTGAGTTACATTAAAATAAGGTTGGACGGTATTAAGATTTTGTTACATCAACTTATTAAAGATGAAAATTAGATAACATTTCCTCTCGACAAACCCCTTCCTAAGTTTCAGTCTTCAAGATCCAAGTCACCTGAAACATTATTAAAATAAAAATGCCCCACTTAGTGGGAGTAACCTAACCGTCCTCTATCAACGGCCTCAATCATGTAGAAAATTAGTAATGCAATTAGGCGGTCAAACATATAACTCCAGTCACATTATTACAACTTCGACACGTACACCATGTGATATGTACATGAAGTAGCACATAAGTTCATGTGAACAATTTACATTAAGCATGTGGCATAATGATCCCGAGAGCATAACAACATTATTTAACAATCTATTACATCAAACCTTCTTTATCATCAACATAAGATAAGTTCAAGTAGGCGTCATGTGAGTAAAACGTGTAGTCATTTATTTTAAAAACATTCATCTCTTTGAAATTAAGCACGGGACGTGACTACTAATGTCTCACGCGTACTCAAGGCTTGCATC
>JAIUZE010002568.1:0-25120 GCA_022085475.1 Heliosperma pusillum | reverse complement strand
ATGAATGGTCAAGATTATAACAAAAAAAATGAGGGCTAATATAAAAATTCTCAAACCCTAATCACTTTCTCAAAACCTATCCATTTTTTCCACTCACTTCTCTCTTTTCCTCTTATCTCTCTCTTCCTCTCATCTCTCTCTTCAACTCCCCTACCATTTCCCCACTGCCACATCACTACCACGGCGGCCTCCCTCGGCAGCCCTTTGCTCCGCCTACCACGCCCCACTTCCACCACGTCCGCCTCCTCCTTCCACCTCCCTCCTCCCTCTCTCCTTCGTCCTCCACCACGCCACCCGTCCTCCTCGGCATCCCGCACTCGCCGCCCCTCCTCCTCGGCCTCCACTCGCCGGCCTGCTCCTCCTCCTCGGCCTCCACTCGTTGCCCCTCCTCCTCGGCCTCCTTGCCTCCCTTCCACCTCCACTTAACATCCCATTCACCACCTCCTCTTCTTTTTTTTTCAGATTTGTTTTTTTTCTTTTAATATTATTATTTTTTCGGTTGGGGAGTGGTTGTTGGTGGTGTGGTGGCGGTGTGTTGGAGGTGGTTGTGGGTGGCTGTTGGTGGTATTGTTATTGTTGGTGGTGGCGCCACTTTGGACTAAAGTTACATATTATAAGACTAAAGTTACACAAAATTAAGACTAAAGTTACATCTTAAGGACTAAAGTTAATAAAACTGGTTTAAAGTTACATACTTCAAATAATAAAGTTACATAAAATCAGATTAAAGTTACATAAAATCAGATTAAAGTTACATTACTAACTTATAAATTTACATACCAAATGGCTTTAAAAAGGCTAAAGTTACACTCACAAAAGAGTGAAGTTACAGTCGTAATGTATTAAAGTTATATAAACTATTCCTTGAAAATATTTTACAAATATATCTTTAAACTTTAACTTAGTCAAAATTTATTCAACTTTTATCAAAATTTATGTGACTTGAGTCTAATTTTTTGTCACTTTTGTTAGATTTTATGTAACTTTAATATATTATTATGTAACTTTAATCTTAACTTAGTCAAATTTTATTAAAAATTATGAGACTTAAAGTCCTATTTTATGTCACTTTATGTCAGATTTATGTAACTTTAGTCTGATTTTATGTAACTTTAATCTGATTTTATGTAACTTTATTATTTGAAGTATGTAACTTTAGTCCAAGTAGTCCCCACCACCAGCAAACAACCCCTTCCACCTACCACCGCACCACCACAGCCCATGCCGCAGCCCCGCACCACCACCACCACCACACCACCTCCCTACCCCCACCAACACCACCGTGACCCCCCACCACATACCAAATCTGAAAAAAAAAACACCACTCAACACCACCACAACACCAAATCTCTCTAAAAAGACCAAATTAGAAAAAATAAAACAAAAAACAAAACAAAATCACCACCTAAAACCACCACAACACCAAATCTATAAAAAAAAAACACCACCCAAGACCACAACACAACCAAACCTGAAAAAAAAAGGAAGAAGGAGGGAGGCAAGGAGGGAGTGGTGGCAGGTAAGGTGGTGGTGACGAGGGCGAGGCAGTGGCGGGGGAGGCGGAGGCGGGGAGGGTGGAGTTTGAGAGAGTAGTGGTGACTAGTGAGAGAAGGAAGAGAGAGAGGGGGACTGATTGTTTTGTGAGAATGATTAGGGTTTGGGTGGATTTAGAAGCTTTTATATGAGCCTTCTCTTTTTTTGTTTTAATCTTGACCATTCATTTGTTTGATTTAATGGTTTAGATTAGGACTCATGGACTCACCTAAGAAAGGTGGACTTATGTGATCCTATTTCTATATATATATATTTAATAAGTTGAAGGCTTTCAAATATTTTATGTTTTTATTTTTATGTTTTGTATTTTATGTTTTTTTTATGTTATAAACAGTTTCTAACAATTATATTTGTGTAATTGCAGATGGCGGGAGATCGAGGTAGACAACGTGGCGGCGGTTCAAATAGACGCCATAGTACTTCTTTAGTCGACGAGGAGGATATGGAGGTTATTGATCAAGGTCCGGTGGTTGAGGAATCGACCAATGGCGATGAGTCCTCTGATCAGGCATCAGAGATCCAGTTCACCTCGGACGGGAAGATAATACTTGATCCCGCGGGTTTTTGGTAAGACAACGACCAATGTCTTTAATTTAATTTATTATTTTATAATTATTTTACATTATTTAACATAAATGCATACTTGTCCTTAATAATATATATATATTATTTTTCAGGTTTTCGTCTCAAAAGGTTGTACGAGGTTGTACTCAAAGTACAAAGATGAAGATGACGGAGGTTGCTCCTACTTGTTGGACAAATGCTACATCCACACAAAAAGAGGAATGGTTCAATAACTTTAGGGTATATTTTTGTTTATATTTTGTTATATTATTATAATTTTCAATTAATAATTTATTTTACTAATACTTACCCTTTTTTTGTAGAAAACATTTGACTGGCCGGCGGGATTAGAGTATATTGTACGTCAAAGGTACAATGAGACATGCACAAGGCGGTTAAGGGACAACATGTATAAGGTTGTCAAGAGGAAGAAGGAGCCGGAGCATATGAGAGGTATTTAATTTTTTTAGTTATTTGTATATAGTTATAATTTAACACAATTTTATCATATTTTATAATACTAATTTAAATTGTAGGTGGTGCATATGAAAAAATGCTTATATATCGTGAAACTCCGGAGTTTTTGGCTAAGTCGGCTCAAGCATCTATAAACAAAAGAGGAGGAAAGAAAGATGGAGCGGCTGAGCCTTCACATCACGGAGGATCTAGATCTTTCTTGGACCTAGTTTTGGGTGTAAGTTTACATTTTAATCCACTTTTTCGTCCATTTGAAAATTATAACTTCAATTTTTTTTTATTATTAAAATTTTCTTCTACGAGTCTTTCTTCTTTTAGAAGGGTAAGAAGAAAAAAGGTAACACGCCCACGGCTCTTGAGCTCTTCCTTGACACCCATTCCCAACTCCAAGACAATAGAAGATATTGGATTAAGACAAAAGATAAGGAACTATATGTAAGTTTCAAACCATTTTTGGATTTTCACAATAAGTTCATTTTTTTGAATGTTTATCTTATTTTGTAGCTATTTTTAATCATAATGTTTATATTTTGTAGGAAGCATTTTTGGCCGAGAAAGCCAGGCAACCCGAGAAGCCCGATAACGAGATTTGGTTCGACTTGGTTGAGGGTTTCAAGAAGGGGAATGTGTACGGAATTGGCTCGGCTAAGGATGTATTCTACCAAGCTCCAAGGGCAAGGATGCCTTCTAGCTCAAGACAAACTTATGAGCCGGGAGTCGTAGGTAAACTCCAAGCCCAACTAGATGAAGAAAGAAGAAAAAACGCCGAAAGGGATGAGGAAGTTCGGCTAATGAAAGAAAATTTAAAGCAATGGAAACCTTGTTCAACAACTGCAACCAAGGTCCGAATCCCTTTCGGCGAGATTATGATGAAGGCAATGGAGGTGGCGGTATGCAAGCCGAAGCCGATATGAGTTTCCATGACTTTTTATTTTAGTTTAGAAACTTGTTAATTGTGGTTGTTTAAACTTGGTTTTCTTAACCTTTATCAAGATTTGTAAACTTGATTTGATTTTTATGATATATATGAGGATGTTGGTTTCTCATCGTGTTGTTGTGAATGTGTGAAATTGTGGTTGTTTTCTATTGTACGTGCAGGTATGGTATGGTAATGAAATTGCAGGATGAAAACAGAAATTTTCTTGCAATAAAACAGGGGTTTTGGCGACTTAAATGTTCTTTTAGCGACTCTTTTCAGTCTTTTCTTGCAATATTCTGATATTGCGAATGATTGGCGACTGATTTCAGTCGCCAATTTAGCGACTGATTTCCAGAGTGGTCGCCAAATTGGCGACTGATGTCAGTCAATAAGGCAACTGATATTAGTCGCCAATTTGGCGACTACTCTGCCTTCAGTCGCTAAATTGGGCGACTGATGTCAGTCGCCATTTTGGCAATTTGGCGACCTTTTCTTCAGTCGCCAAATTTGGTGACCGAAATCAGTCGCCCGAGTTTTATTTGGCGACTAAGGCCTCTGACTGGGCCTTGGCGACTGATTTCAGTCGCCAACTTCATTTTGGCGACTGATTTCAGTCGCCAACTTCATTTTGGCGACTGAAATCAGCCGCTAACATCGGTCGCCTGAACGTTGTTTTCTTGTAGTGGAATATGGTTACTACACAAAAAGAAATATATAAACAGTCATTGTTATGATAATTTACTTGAAAAACATTTTAACAAGTTAGCATTTACATAATGACCACTAACTAAATTATATAAATGATTCCAAGACCCATCTTTAAATAAAAATAGTCATCGTATACTACCCTTATCTAAAAATGGTAAGTCATTACTTGACTAATTCTACCCCTAGAACTCTTGGTTGACAGATTTCAACTAAATTCATCTCCTAGTCCCAAGATAACGCTTATCTCGTTGAGTCCAATCCAATTTTGGCTTTTGATCGTATCACCCTACTTACCCGAGGTAAAAAGAGACCCACGAGCGTGGTAGCCCTACTGAACACGAGATTCATAGGTGTTACTAATTGGTAAGGCTAATCTCAATTTTTAACTATGTGAGAGATCTTGTCAATTTAGTCATTAATTCTCTATAAGTGAACTAAATCGGTGAATTGTGAATAACGTTGAGTTGACAGTAGCGGAAAAATAAAATGCATGTGTGACTATTTTGGCATGAGCGGAAATAAAGCAAGCAACCAATCAACTAAAAAAATCCTAGTATGGCCACCTAGCTAATCAAATTAACTAGATAATTAAAATTCGAAAACCAACTCCTTGATCCCTTACCTCTTCACTTGGAACGCTTTCAAAATATGGCACCGTCTTGAGGGAGTCACCAGTCTTCATAATAAATAATGACAGATATACAAATTCCTATTATACATTTGTTCTATAAAATCAAACTATTAATTATTACAAACCGGCAATACGAGACCGCAATAAAAATTACAACCAAACCGTTAATCCCTTACATTACGGGTAATAACGATTAAAAATAACTAGCCCATACTAGGTACAAAAATTGCATAAATTATTAAATAAATGACATTCATTCATTCAACCATAAATTAAATAAATTGCTGCAAAATTCATGCCAAAATCGCCCTAAACACATTCATGCTCATTCTAGCTCGATTTTACGGGATTTATTGATTTTTAACCATTAAAAATAATAATCAACATTTAAATCTCATTTAAATTCAAACTAATTATCTAAATTTGTTTAGACTCAAATTTAGTCCCTAACAATTTTGTTGGTCATTAATTAGTTCGATTTGATTTTATTTGCTAAATATAACGGTTTAATCATAACTTTTATGAAATAAACCCAAAATAAAATATAAACATCATTAACATTTTAAACCAAAAAATTTTATACATTCTTGAAAATTTCCAGGAACTCCAAAAATAAAATATATTTACCCAAAAATTTGAATTAATTTTATGAACAAATAACTTTCTATTTAACGGTTTTATCAAATAAAAACCATTAAATATAGTAAAATAGTGAAACAAATTACAAAATTTCACCAAGATGATATAAATCATAATTTAATATGTACCCAAAAATTGCAAGACCATAAAAGAACGTTTCCATTTTATGAACATTATAATCTCATATTATCGACTTTTATCTCATAAAAATCAATAAACATGCATACTTAATTAAAAGTCACGAAATTTTACATACACTATGTAAGACATGCATGTGGGATCATCTTAAAATTTCATGGCCAGAATCAATAGGCGACTATTTTTAGTTAACTTTTAACATAAAAAAATGCATATTAACTCTGTTTAAAAGCCAAAAATCAAAATAAATAGCAAATTAATCCCTAAAATCAAGAAGTTTGACCACAAACATTTTGAAGTCAGTAGATATACATGCACCAAAAAATTTGTCCAAATCATATTTTAACTCAAATTTTTGATTTATTAGTTATCTTATAACTTTAATAAAAATGCCCAAAATGAACATGAATGCTACAAGTTAGCTCTGATACCACATAAACGTCCTTAGACCCTAATTAGACTCATCTAATTAGTTACTAAATTACTTGTTAATTTAGTGTTTAATGATCTATGTAACATGCATGCAAATAAAAAGACATTAAGTACAAGAAGAAATTTCCTCACATTGAAAAGGAAATAATTGAGCACAATAAGAACTCCTTCTTATTGTTCTTGAGCTACAATAAAGGATGATCCTTGAACAATCTCCAAAGTAGAAGACCTCCTCTTAGTTGCACCAAGATGAAACCAAATAATCTAACCTTATTATTAACTAGATAGATATAATACTACTAATATTAGAGTATATTACTACACTAGTAATACTTAATAAATATTAGTATGTTCAGAGCTTAGTGAGAGGAATAGATTTTAGAGATATGTGTGAATAAAGCACAAAATGAAGTAGTGAAAAATAAAAAACCGATTGTCCATTTTATAGGCACTTTAGCCGGACCTCACAAGTCCTATATGGGCTTTTATTTTGATAATTTATTCACATGCAAGATTGGTAGTGTGTTAGGATGTATAATCATGATGTAGTGTCACTTCCATTTGGATTATTTGAGCATAAAATAGAGTAACAATCATCATGCTATACTACTACCCTAACTGGCCACATGTGGCTCATTATGGTCCATTTTGATTTTTGATATTTGTCCCACAAATACTTATTAATCATATGCTTAATTATCTTATATAATTACGTGTTAGTTTGATCATATAATAATTATATGACACAAATAATAAACAATATGTACTTAACATTTAAGTGATATTTTACCATTATATCAATATATAATGGGTCCTACAATGCTTAGATAATTTATTTTACAACTCCTTGTGAATATAATTAACAAATTACCTCTACCCCAAAACATATTTAAAACCTCAACTAATTTAGTAAATTAATGATTAATTACAAAGTTAGATCTTATTTAATCATATTAAAATAAGATATAAATTTATTAGTCAATTATCGTATAATTGAATAATAAACTTATTTGAATTTGAGTTCCAAACTCAATTTCTAACAATTAACTCTCATAACTAAACATACATATCAGATATATGTAATGTGCTAATTAACTGTATCATATAGAAATAATTAGTTCTACTATTTGGGTTTCATCCTATAGGTGTGTTCGAAAGGGATCAGTTGATTACCGCCGTCATACGACAATAACGTCAAACTCTAGTCAGCCAACCGTTATTGATTTATGTTAATCAACTTACTAATCATATATATGTAGTCAATAAATATCCCAATTATTTTCCTTAATGAGATTTATTATGTGGCGCACTATTGTGGAGGACACCTACTCCAACACAAAGAGCTCTACTTCCATTGAATTTGATGTTAGTGGGGTAATGGAGAGTGGTAAGGTACAAAGTTCGAGTGATACCTCCCTCTTTTATGATGCATTTTTAAGGGAAGAGGAGTTAAATGATAATGGAGAAATGGAGGATGGGGTAATTGAGAACTTGAACGAACTTTCCCTCTTTGAAGATTCAATCTCGAGGTAGGTGAATGTGAAACGTATTGTGAGCCAACTACTTTTCCTCTTTCTATTTGGGATGTTTACAATGACGATGAGGAAGAACCTTCGCCTCACTTTTCTTTTATAACCCATATGGAGGGTTTGTGTGTAATGGAAACTTGTGAAGGTGAAACGGGAAATTTTAAGCCTCCCAAAGAGCATGAGTCGTATTTTCTACATTGTATTGACAAAGGTTGTGACTTGATTGGTTTTAAGCACGACAAGGGCCCAAGTGTTATGGCCAAGTTGAATTGGATATGGGTCCACTTTGTATCGAAATGGACAAAGCCTTACTTGTGCTTGTTCGAGGATTATGCCCAAGCCTTTAATCAAATATTTAAAAGCATTATGTGGCATGGACAATTTCAAGGAAGAATCGTTCTAAAAACATCTGCTACTTGATTGAGTTTGGTGGAGTCCTCACCATAACCACTATTTGTATATACTCCTTCCCTTACCTTTGCATTGCATTTTAATTTAAATTTCAGTTGATTAATTGTAAGTTAAATTACTCATGGACATGTAGAATAATATTGCATTAGTTAGTATATTTTTGCATGAGTGAAGTGAGGGAGGGAAATTAGTGTTTAATTTAAGTGAATTTGAAGGTGAAAAAAAAATGAGATTTGGAAGAATTTTGGTAATTTTCCTCCAGGGACGAATCTCGTCACTATAAGGAAATGAAGAAAAAGAAAGAAATCGAGAAAAATGAAGAATTTGGCACTAAGGGTTTTCAATAGCCACGCCCGCGATGAAGCTTCCAGTAGCAACCCCAGTTGTGCTCATCAAGTCACACCCGTGACCACTAATCTTACGTGCGTGACAAAATGTCTTGACCGAGACAGGGTAGGTCTCGATCGAGTCAGGCTTTATCTAGCCCGTGACAAACTGGTCATGATCGACACAGGGCATGTCTTGACCGAGAGATGGTTTATCTTTCCCGTGACAACGGTCTCTACCGAGACAGGCTTTATCTCCCTCGAGACTAGCCTTGCCTTGACCGAGACATGCTGTATCTGGGCTGGAACGGTTATAAAACCTTTGTTTTTGGGCTTCCTTTTCCCTTATCTTCCAACCATTCTTTCTTTCCTTCATCTTTCTACTTAAAAACATTATTTCGACCTCAAATCTTAACCAAACTCCACCAAATTGCTCCCAAATTGATCTAAAATTACTCCTACATTAATGTTATGCACTTATAACTCGTCTTTCAACCTTCAAAACTTCAAATATCACTCCAAATCAACTTCTAAAAATCTAGTGTTTGACAAATCCGAATTTGGGGTTAATTTGTTTTTTTTGGGTTTGTTTGATGCTTTAACACTTCAATTATTTGATCAAATCATTGTTCTAAAGTTAGAAGAAGGTTATTGGGTTTATTTCTTGCGGAGTGAAGCTAGTCTTTGGGTAAGTGTTGTGTCGTACTCTTTCTTCAATAATGATGTGAACTAGAGGAATTGGTAAGGCTTCTACTACATCCAAGGGTTCAAAAAGATAAAAAGGAAGCTCATACAATGCTCCAAATCATGAGCAAATACGAGAAGAAGAAGAAGAGGTTCCCAACATCGAGCAACTTGAGGATTTTCTCGAGGTGGTCTTCGTCAAGGATGTGCATAGGGAGCAGTTCTCCACTTTGCTAGGTATGAAAATGACTCCTACTTGGTTTGTTTGTAGAGGTGTGCTTGGTATCCTTGACATTGAAGCGTAAACCGAGTCTTTATTTAGGGAATGGGGCTTGAGACAATGTTAAATATGCATGAGCCTACTTATTATAGTCTCACATTAGAACTCCTTTGTATCATTATGGTGTATAAGAGGGAGAAAGACGGGGTATCGATTGATTTTAGGTTGGCTAATGAGTCCCGTCATTTGCAATTAAGTTCATTTGGCGTTATTTTTGGGCGTGTCATCCATCCACTAATGATGAGGAACCCGAAGGTTTTAATGTTGCTCCCCTTTGGTTAACCATGGTATTGATGGTATTTAGAAGATGCTCTAATCTCCACGTTCATCATCCGGCGCTGCGGTATTGGCATAGATGCATTGTCAGTACCATCCGTGGGAGGAGTGATATGGGGTATTTTACCCAACAAGACATAACGTTCCTTGAGTGCTACTTGAATGTCCAAGGTGGGCGCCAATATAAATTCAACCCCGCTCTTAAGATTGCATTTCGGATGAAAGATTTAGGTAGAAGTGGTGCTAGGGGCTCGGGGATTTTTATAGGAGGTCTTGTGACTAGGATGGCTAATGTACTATGCCCGAGATTCAATTATGATAGGAGATATGTACCTTTACCCGGGGAAACTTTTATAGATGAGGTAGCTATCTTTAGGCATTACAAGTGCTGGAAGTATGCCGACTCGGAAAGAATAGAGTGGTTCATTAAGGGATGTACTTAATTCTATCTCCAATCCCGGGATTTGCCACCTACCTTGCCTCGGGGACACTCTCGTGGACTTAGGCCGTTTTATCTCCATTCGGTGGAGAGATTATAGGTTTCTTAAACCCATTATTAGACATTTGTAATAACATTTTATAATTATTTTACTAATTAAACTAGTGGATCTTATGCATGCATAACAAAATAAGTAAGAAAGAAGAAGAAACTAGATTCCTTACATTGATTTGAACGAATTTGGGCACAAGATAAGACTCCTTCCTACTCTTGTTCTAGAGCTTAAAGATGAGGGATGAACAACAAGTTTCTAATGTAGAAACACTCATCTTGATTGCACCCACGACAAACTCTTAATACTAATAATATTGTTCACTAGACAATATTATTAGAGACCTTAAATCAAATTCTAATAATAATAATATTACTACAATAGTAAAATATATGAAGATATAAGACTCTTAAAACAAAGAATTTCATAAACTTATTTATGATAAATTTTGTAGTGAGATCAAGAGAGATAAGCATGGGTCATGTCATAATGAAAAATTGAGAACTTATTCTCATGTTGGGGTGGGGTGGCCGGTTGCATGCACTTGGGAACAGCCAAGCATGGTCCACTTTTTCTCTTATAAAAATACTAGGCTAGGGTATAGGTTTCTAGGTATTATGATTGTGTTTTTTAACAATTAAAATAACAATCACAACTACCCTAAAACTTACCCATAAAACCGGTCCACCCTCTTAATATGGACTCCATTTTATCTTTCACATTTTGTCAGTTGTAATTTGGTATGTCATGTAACATGTAACATGTCATAAGATATTTTAATGCATATTTAACAAATTAAATATCATTTCACATCACATAAATTACATTTAACAAATTAACTAGTAATTCATAATTACATGTGTATAAAATGGGTCATCTAAAGTCTAGTTATTATAATCTACAACCCTTTTGTAGTTACAATTAATTAATTCTTCTTATCTCAAATTGTTTCATAAATAATAATCAACTTTAGCAATATAACATTTTAATTACCAAATTGAGTCTTATTTAATCATATTACAATAAGACATAAAATTCTCACTCACAATAAAGTTTGTTCAATTTAAGGATTTAATTAATCTGTATTAATTAACTTTTCAATTAAGGGAATGGTTCTATAAGTGTGACCTTAAGGGATCAACTGATCACCATCGTCAAACGACTGTAACGTCAAACTCTAGTGAGCCAATCGTTACCGATTAATGTTGACCAGTTGACTATAATATTCATCATCCCTTTGTATTCTTACTATTGAGATTTAATTATGTGATCGCACTATTGTTGTAGACACTTACTCCAACAATCTTCCACTTGTCCGAGACAAGTGTGCGTCACCAATTCTCTTATCCTATTACTATCTCCCACTCAACGCAAGGTGTCTTGCAGGTCGTACTTGCATTCGATCATATCAAGAGTGGTTTCCGCGATCTAGAGATAGAGTAACTGTCTGACCGGAATTATCTACCATATACACCTTCCGAGCGTGGCCACGCACTTCCAGCTTACTACTCCTCGAGTGGCCTTGAGATTTTAAATAACCCTGACAAGGGGTGGACAATTTTCTATCGCACTATTCCCTTCAAATAGCCACAGCTCATCATGACCCAAAAGATGCCCATTTGACCCCAGTTACGAAGGTCGTAGAGCATAAATCAAAGTCATTCTGAAACTGTGCCACCTTAGGCGAATAGTCTTTAGTCTAAAGAATTGACTCAAAAAGAATACTATAATAGCTCTCGCCACGACCAGGCTATATAAATTTCCTGAACTCTATAAGCGGTCACTGCCCGACAGATTGTCCCATACAGTCTGCCTATGTGATCGACTAGTCATCTCTTATGACCCTATGACACTTGAACTTGCCATCAATCGCATCACACTCTAGTCATTTGGAGACGTCACCTCATGTAAGCAACTAGGGGCCAATGCTTATGTTAATACAGTTCACTTTAATAGGGTTCAAAGTTGTCACTACAACCTATTTGGATTTAATAAAGCGCAAAAATGAGTTTTAGAATCTCAAACGATAAATGTGATTATCATATATGAACAATCAACACAATGTTATTGCTTCATATCTTATAATCTAAAGTCTATATGATCCATGACACTTCATGGTGATCTTATTTAAATTCAATAAAGGCTTCGGTAGTGAATATACTATGTCTTCATTTATTCCAACCTTCTGAATTGTTTTTTCCTTCATTTCAACGTTATTCGTAATAACATGAATTCATCTATGTACATGTCTAGATCTCTATCTAGTGTTGGGCTCTTTAACTTGAAAGATGCTCACACTCGTTATCATGATAACTGATAGGTAACGCGGTGAAATGATCTACTATTAATTCCTTATAAGCCACCTTATCCTCATCATAATGTAGTAGGTCTCTATTTGTAAAATTTTTAATGATTGACTCTTCAATCATCCTTTTTAGTTATTTGCGTCTTTTATAACAAAAGCTTGCCTAGGATTTCGACAAATCCTTATAAGTTCGGAAATTTGGGTTTTGTGTAACTTTTAACACATATCCAAGTTATCTCTACCAAACCCAAGAATGAATCCCTAGTTCTCCTCGAGAACCTCATGGGTGTTCATGAAGTCTATCCAATGACTCTCATTTGGATTGATTTTGTTATTGGCTTGTCATGCTCCAAGCATACAAGTCATTTAGGTACATGCATGTAATGGCATACATGATTGGCCTAATGGCGGAAATATTAGTAATCATGTCATAAACAACGCTTAGGTTCAGCGGATAGCTATGACCGTTTCATAGTGATCCCACTTTCATCAATATGAATAACCTACTTAACTTGTTGAAATAGATGAAGGATCTTATCAATATAAGACACTTGTCTAAATGCCAAGCTAAAATATCCTATTTCATAAATGATTTTGATATTAGTGTGGATGATGCCTTCTTTCATCCAGAATTGAAAAACCAACCTTCCTTTACAAAAGGAAAAATACGTCACTCACAATGAGTGATGCGTCATTTACATGGAAGACAATTTCTCCCATTGAACTCCATGTCTAAACATGATAACTTTTAAACTCCCACTGAAATTCATGTCTATACATGACCTCTCGACAACTCGAGTGAAACTCTTCTTATATCACATAATAGAAATGATCATCACAACCCCTAAGTATTGGTGGAAATCTTAGGCTTGTGTCGTGTACACATCCCATTCCAAATCCCTATTTGAAAAAATGGCTTTGATGTGTAACTTGTACACACTCACTATGAGGTATATCACTGATGATGTGGATCTAAGCATAGTTACACATTAACTTATGTAGAAAATAAATCATTCATTTGCATAGATTCCAATTAGTTTCATAAGTCTCTTATGTAGAAAATCAAATTTAAATAATACTAGGTACTTCCACTTCATAGATCATAATCTCATTATTTCAAGAACATTTTCTTTTGGTCTCCTCACTAGTCTAAGGATTCACCTAAGAACGCTTTGTTTTGGTCTCCTCACTAGTGTAAGGACTCACTTAAGAATGCTTTCTTTTGGTCTCCTCACTAGTCTTGAGTCTAACCTAAGAACATTTTCTTCTGGTTTCCTCACTAGTTCCTTACTATTTATACGTTGTGGCTTATTTTCTCCCACTCTATCTTTAGAAAAATACAACTATTTTCTTTAAAGATAGCTTCATGACCACAAACAATTTTGTACTCATGATTGTGAGGGAGGTAAAAGTAACACAACTTGACCTTAAAAGATCTATTAAAGACTTCAATATAAAGACATCGTATCTTAGCTTCGAGATAGACTAGTTCTATAAGCTAAAGAAGTGGACTCATATCCTAGTAATTTACTATCTTTAAAAGTGGTGTGACCAATTGGTTTGGTAGATTCCCTACTTTGAGTTCAATAACTCAATTTGACTTAACAATTGATCTTTCACAAGTATAAGGAGAACCAAATTCATAGCTTATGAACTTATTATAATGATCCAATAATTATAATTCTATAATGATCAATTTGAGTCAATACAATTTATGTTATTAGTGCAAGTAATGTATAATGATAAGTTTTAGAACCATAAAGTTTCAACAAACCGAGTGACTTGGGTTGAAAATCAAGTCACCATAATCCAATTACAACCAAGGTTAATAAAAAGAAATAAACCAATTTCCATTGTCAAACAAGGAAATTATAAAAGTTCTAAAAACAAATGTCTCAAAATACATCCCAAAAAGTAAGACAACATAAATAAGGCCAAGCTTCCATAGATCTTCAACCATGGGTGGCTACCTTAGCTTCCCTTGAAGAGCCTCTTTAGGCTTGTTTGTCCTTGCCTTTGTCCTTTCTTGAGTGCGTTGCTGGAACAATCTTTTCAGCTTTAATATCTCCAAGATACTTAGAGCAATTCCTCTTCCAATGTCCTATGCCACTACAATAATGGCATTTGTCCTCAATCGAGGCTCCCTTTTGTGGTTTGGGAGAGCTATTCTCAATAGCTTTTTCCTTGCCTTTGGAGGTGGAGGGCTTCTTCCCTTTGCTACCACTTCTTTTGAACTTTCCCTTTCTCTTATTGTTAATATGGAGTACATCCTTAATGATGCTAACATTTAGCCCCATATCTCTCTCGGCTTGCACAAGCATCTTGTGCAATTCATGGAGAGAAGTCTTCATATTTTTCATATTGTAGTTTACCCTAAACTGAAAATATGCTTTGATTTTTCCCAAGGAATTTAAAACTCGGTCGATAACGAGTTTTTCTAGAATGGTCACCCCTTGCATTTTAAGAGTATCAACATGCTCAATCAATTTGAGTACATGAGGACTAACCTTTTGGCCCTCTTTTAGGTTCATGTCGAATAATGCGGAAGCCCTCTCATATTGAATGATCCTAGGAGCTTGTGAAAACATGGTCACAAGCTACGTGTAGATCTTATAGGCGGTGCTCATCTTTATGGCACTCCTTTTGAGATTGGCCTCCATAGAGAAGATCAAAACATTTTTGATTGCGGCGGACTCTTTGTGGTAAGCCTCATAGGCTCGCCTGCGGTGGTGGTTGACCTTTCATTAGGTGTAGCGGGAGAGGCTTCGGTAAGGTAACGAAGCTTGTCGTCACCTTTTGCGGCCAAGTGGAGTTGCGCATCCCAATCGGCAAAGTTAGCACCGTTCTTTTCTAATTTACACTGATCCATGAAGGATCGAAGCCCTGAAACATTTGTGATAGTTGGAGCATTATTAGTGGTTGTGGTGGATGAACTAGCCATTGCGATTGAACAATATTAACTACAAATTTTAGACATAAAGGAAATGTTAACATTTATCGTTTTAAATACTTGTAAACATTTTAAACAAGTTTGAACATTTAAATAGTGACCTCTACCCAACTATTATAAATGATTCCGAGATCCAAATTCATATCAACATGGGCACATTAAGCCGATTCATCCCTCATTAACATAATTCGGTGGATTAACTCTTTAATCGATTCTACTTTAGAACTCTCGGTCGATAATATTACTTTAATATTTATCTTAAGCCCGGAACACATGCGGCTACGGTCGCGAATACTTTTGTTGAGCTCAATCCGAATTTCGATGTAATAGCCTTTATTACCCCACTTACCCAACGTAACAAGTTTAGCACTCCGGTGGACCGAGCCTACTTCCTTGTGAAATTGAGACTCATGGGTTGTACTATTTGGTAAGGCTTGATCTCAATTATTATGTGTAGGAGGTCATGTCAATTTATTATCTATCTCGTTTAAGTGAACTAAACTGATGAACTTGCGATAATTATAATTGACATGGTCGAAGACTCGATAAAATATGCATGTCATGTTGTGGCGATTGGCAATGCATGCAAACATATTAAATAAAATGCAAGAAAATATTAAATTTCCTAGTATGACCTTTCCTATAATAGAAAATCATACATTCTATTAGAAATTCGGAAATCAACTCATTTGGTCCCTTGAACTTCATAATCACGCCTCTCAAGGACACCGTCTCTTTCGAAACACCTTTTCCGAATGACACCGTGTTCAGGAAACTTCGTAATAAATAAATAATTACAAAATATATAATAAAATTACAAGGCTTTTCTATTATACATTTGTAAAATAAAATATTACAATAAAAATGATACGATATCACAATAAAAAAACATCTGAATCAATATTCCCTTACATTTCAGGCAATATCGATTAAAACTAAAGGCCATACAAGGATTAAATTACATAATTCAAAATTACATAAAACAAAAATATGACATTCATAAATTAAATATGCATCATTTTAATATGTATAAAATATGCTCATTCTAAGTGCCAAATCGCCTTATTTAAGGTTTATATCGTATATAACTCGGTTTTATGAAAATGCATGATAATAACATTTTAAAAACACCAAACAATATTTAAATCATATTTAAGTCCAAGTTAATTATACCAAATGATTTAGGACTCAAAAACTAGTCATTACTCAATTTTTGACAATAATTCAACTTGTTTTATAATTGCTCATAATTAGACCTTTAAAATCATATTTTAATCAAATAAATCCAAATTTAATTACAATAATTTTGAATTTTGAATTTTAAATTTTTGAACATTCTGTAACATTTCCATTACACTCATAATGTTAAAAATCAAGGTTAAAAATTTTGAATTGATTTTGAGAAAAATCCTGTTGCGCTTTATCGGTTTTATCAAATAAAATACATAAAGCATGTGAAAATTAATCTAATTAACTTTTCCATTTTATATCTGAAATGTGGGACATTTATGCAACCATAAATAAGTTTCTCATGACATGAAATTTATTTTAGCTATATTTTCTAAAATAGTCACTATTTATGCCATTTTTACATTAAAAACTCATAAATGATGCAAGACAAATCTAATTTGTCCCAAATTTTACATTCAGTGATTAAAACATGCATGTGACAACATACTAAAAGTTTATTATCATATTCGAAGCGAAACTCTTTTTAACCATCTAACCTTCATTTATTCAATTTTTATCATATAAAAATCATAAATCATAAGAAATATGTCCAACTCACATGAAATTTTACATACAGTAAGTATAACATATGTGTGATGTCTTGTAAATATTTCAAGGTCAAAATATAATTCTAACTAGTTTTAGCATTTTAAACACCATTTTACTCATTAAAATGTAATAAAATCACTAATAATCATATTTGAGCAATATAAATTTTCATTAATAATCAAAATAACCTAAAATTTCATTAGAACTAGATTATATGAACATGCAAATGACTTTGTAATTTTATCTCATAAAATACAAATTATTAGTTTTATTTAAGTTACATTAACTAGAAAAAACTATAAATCGATTATGCATGCAACAACCAAAGCTCTGATACCACTTGTAGGTTTCTTAAACCCATTATTCGACATTTCTAATAACATTTTATAATTATTTTACCTATTAAACTAGTGGATCTTATGCATGCAAAACAAAATAAGTAAGGAAGAAGAAGAAACTTGTTTCCTTACATTGATTTGAACGAATTTGGGCACAAGATAGGACTACTTCCTACTTTTGTTCTTGAGCTTAAAGATGAGGGATGAACTCCAAGTTTCTAATGTAGAAACACTCCTCTTGATTGCACCAAAGACAAACCCTTAATACAAATAATATTGTTCACTAGACAATATTATTAGAGACTTTAAATGAAAAGCTAATACTAATAATATTACTACAATTATAATATATATAGAAAGATATAAGACTTTTAAAACAAATAATTTCATAAAATTATTTATGAGAAATTTTGTAGTGAGATCAAGAGAGATAAGCATGGGCATGTCATAATGAAAAATTGAGAACTTATTCTCATGTTGGGGGTGGGGTGGCCAGTTGCATGCACTTGGGAAGAGCCAAGCATGCTCCACTTTTTGTCTTATCAAAATACTACGCTAGGGTATAGGTTTCTAGGTATTATGATTGTTTTTTTTTTAACAATTAAAATAACAATCACAACTACCCTAAAGCTTACCTACAAAATCGGTCCACCCTCTTAACATGGACTCTATTTTACTTTTCACATTTTGTCATTTGTAATTTATTATGTCATGTAACATGTAGCATGTCATAAGATATTTTAATGCATATTTAACAAATTAAATATTATTTCACATCACATAAATTATATTTAACAAATTGACTAGTAATTCATAATTACATGTGTATAAAATGGGTCATCTAAAGTCTAATTAATATAATCTTCAACCCTTTTGTAGTTACAATTAAATAGTTCTTCTTATCTCAAATTGTTTCATAAACAATAATCAATTTTAGCAATATAACATTTTAATTATAAATTGAGTCTTATTTTATCATATTACAATAAGACATAAAATTCTCACTCACAAATAAAATTTGTTCAATTTAAGGATTTAATTAATCTCTATTAATTAACTTTACAATTAAGGTAATGGTCCGATAGATGTGACCTTAAGGGATTAACTTGTCACTGATAAGCATTCATTTAGTCACATTTTTTACCTCATTTTCGTCCCCATTTTGGTCCGTTTACACGGATTTGCGTGTCTTTAATTGCATTTTATTTCCCGATTTCCCGCGCTATGAATATTGATCTCAATTTGCAGGAATTAAGGCGGAAATGAGGAAATCGGTGCATAAAGACATTGCATGAGTCGGGATTCGAAGATGAGTTGAAAAATGAAGAAATATGTCATCAGGTGGCCCAGGCCGGTCCCCAGACCGGCGGCCGGCCAACCGGCCCAGACCACCACTCCACAAATGAAAGAAGTTGAAAAGTGAAGAAAAGGCCCCAGGTAGCGCCGGCCGGCCTACCGGCGGCCGGTCGACTGCCCGGCCTGCGCCTACATCAGAAGCCACATGAGAGGGTTTTGGTGCTCCAGGCCGGTGGGGGACCGGCGGCCGGTCGACCGGCCCAGACCTCCATTTTCCCATACTTAGAAGATTTTGAAGCATTTTGAAGGCGAGTTTCTGAAGACACTGTTGTGTCCCAGGCCGGTCAGAGGCCCGGCGGCCGGTCGACCGGCCGGGAACACAAGACTGAAAAATTCGCCTCTTCTTCTAATTTTTTCCTTAATTTCGAGAGACCTATATATACCCCCCCTTATTATTTTGTAAGCAGTTTTTTAACATTCTCCTTAGCACGAAACCCTAGAAATTTGCAACCCAAATTAATCCCTAATTACTCTCCTAATATTTCCCTAATCTAGTTTAGTTTATCATTTCAAGTTGTGGAATCTAGTCTTACATTTCATTTTTGAGGTTTGTATTGAAGACTTGGGTGAAGACATTCCCCCATATTCATCAATATAAGTCTTGTTTGGTATTAAATTTCTCACCTTTTTTATTGTTTATGCAATTAATTTCCATTTCTAGTTTATAGTTCATCTTTTGATTATTATCTTTATTCTTCTCATAGCATGATGTTGATTGAACTCCCCCTTCCCTTTAGTGTTTTGATTTCCTTTTACCATGTGTGAGTAGATTATCCTCTAGGGTTTAGGGGAGCCTAAGGGTGGATCATGTGGGGTATTAGGTTGGTTAATTAGCAAGTTTGTGGTAAATGATTTGGGTATTGCCCATATGAACACCAAGTGTTTGATGAAATGTGTGAACGAGAGTTACCATTTTATCAAGCATGGTTTGATCTTCTCTTAAGCGACGGTGGTAGAGACGATTAGACTAAGTGTTTATATGGGTGATTTGAGACAAATGCGATAGCTTGTTGATGATTATCGATTGTTGAGACATTAGCAATCGATTTTACTCAAATTATTTACCCCCCTTTGCTAGTTACCCGACTAACCCATTATTCCCCCTAAGGTGAACCCTTCACCCTAGTCTTTCCCCTAATTGTTTTCATCTTTATTACTTAGCAATTACTTGTTTTTCCTAGTTTTTAGTTAGCTTTCCAATCCGTCATATTTTAGGCTAGAATAGGATTCAATCGAACTAGTAGTTGACCTCCCCCATCCTCGTGGATTTCGACCCCTTTATACTACTTTTATTGGGTTATTTTTGATGCTTGTTTTGACGACAAACCGATCATCAAATGGCGCCGTTGCCGGGGATGGCGTAAGGAAACTCGTAGTTTGTTTTGTGTCTTAGATTTAGCCAAGTTACTTGTTGTTTTTGTTGGTTTTTAGTTGTTAGATTATTTGTAGAGTGCCTTGCATTATTGTCTTTCCCTAGTGTGCCCAAAAACACACTAGGAGTCTAACTTGTTTTTGAGTTGCTTTGAGTGCATGCCTAGAGGTGAAGGTTTGTTCTTGAGCCATCCGGAACCCGAAAGGTTGTTTAGGACTCTCCGTGCCAATACACTTGCTCGGGTTAGGAATTCAAGAAGAGTTAGCCATCAACAAGCCAATACTTCAATTGCTTCTACATCCACTCCAACAATCGATTACCCACAAAACAACACCATTGAACCCATATTTGAAAACCCCTTCTACAATACACAACAAAATACACCACCAAATTCACCACCTACAATACCTCAACAACAAAATCAACCACAAATGACGACTCTACGTGATCGTAACCGTCCCAACCACGATGATACCCAATCTCCAATCAACTTCGGTGTCTTGGCCCCAAATAATTTTGAGATTCACCCGGCTCAAATGAGTTCTATTGAGCGGGATAGCTTTGGAGGCCTCCCCGATGAAGATGCTCATGCCCACTTGAGAAAGTTCAAAAGTAGGGTAGGAATCATGAAAAGGAATGGGGTGCCCGAGGAAACCCTTTGCCTCATGTTGTTCCCATTTTCCCTCAAGGACCGGGCGGAGAGGTGGTTGAATAACCATCCTCCAAACACTTTCACCACTTGGGATGATTTGGCTAAGGAGTTTCTAAGTAAGTACTACCCCGCCTCCAAAACGGCGATGCTAAGAAACGAGATTACCACCTTCCAACAAGAGGATGGAGAGTCCTTGGGAGAAGCATGGGATCGGTTCATTGATTTACTTGCCCGATGCCCTCACCATGGAATTGCAGATTGGTATGTCACTCAAACTTTCTATCAAACTCTCCTCCCTCAAACCAAGGCCATGGTGAATGCTTCCGCGGGGGGAAGTTTTGATCATTTGAATGACCAACAAGGGGCGGCATTGATTAAGAAGATGGTTGAGTCGGAATCTAGCTATGGTACTAGTTCTAGAGGAAATAGCTTGAGAAGGAGTTCTAAGTACCCAAGTGAGAACTTCTCAAATGCGGATACCAATGCCAAGATTGATTTGCTCACACAAACTTTTACAAAGGGTTTTGCCGAGCTTCAAAAAGCTCAAAATCAAAGTCAAGGCCATCATGTGAATGAAGCTAGTGGGTCTTATGCACCTCCCATGGTGGAAGCTTATCAAACCCCCACTTGTGAAATTTGCAATGGATATGGACACACCTTTGAAGTTTGTGGGAACAATTTTTCTTATAGCAATGAAGGAGGAAATGACTACCAACATGTGAATGCTTTTCAAGGAGTCAACAACAACCCACGGCCCTCAAGGCCTCAATTCCAAAATCAAGGAGCTTACAACCCAAATTCAAATTTCTATCATCCAAGCTCAAAATTTCACCCAAACATGAGCTACAAAAGCCAAAATGTCTTAAACCCTCAACACACACAAACTCAACCTTCCAACCCTCCGGGTTTCTCTCAACCTAGAGGAGGAGGTCAATTTTCTAGAGGAAACTATAACAATCAATTCAACAACTCTCAACAAGGTCAAGGATCCAACCAATTCCAAAATCAACACTTCAATGATCAAGGTTACAATAACCAAGGTAACTTCCAAAACCAAGGTAATTGGAATCAAGGTCAAGGAAATTGGAATCAAAATCAAGGGAACCAAAACTTCAACAATCAAGGCCAAGGTAATTTTTACCAAGGCAATCAAAACAATCAAGCAAGCCAAGGGGTTCCCGATCAATCATTCCAAGGCCAAGGGCCAAATTTCAACAACAACCAAGGGTCAAATTTCAACAATCAAGGTTCAAGGGGGCAACAAGGGAATTTTAACAACAACCAACAAGGGAATTTTAACAACAACCAACAAGGAAGCTTGAACAATCAAAGAAACAACAACCAAGGGTCGAGTAGTCGGAATGACTATGCTTTTGCCCTTCCTTTGACAAATCAACCCCACCAAGAGAGTGATCCTTCAATAAGTGAAGTTTTGCAATTAGTCAAAAACATGGAAATCCAAAACAATTTGGCTTTGCAAAATGTCACTAATGCTCACAAAAAGGAGGTGAGAGAATTAGAAGCTAGGCTAGCTTCTCAAGCCTTGAATAATCCTCAAAGGCCTCCGGGAGGTCTACTTGCTCAAGGGAAAAGCTCCAAGGATGCTTCATCAAGCCACCATGCATGTGCGGTGACTTTAAGAAATGGACTAGTGCTTGATAACCCCTACATGGATATGATGAATGATGAGATTCCAAATGATGAGCATGTTGAGGAAGGAGAAGAACTTGAAGAGCCCTTTTTGACTCCCACCTTGGAGTCAAAAGATGATGGCAAGGGTGAAGGTGATCAACCCAAAGAGGGAGAAGAAGGGTATGTCGAAATTATGCATTATGAAGAGGAGATGAACAAGGATGTCAATGATGACGGAGTAGAGGTACAACCACTAGCAAGAGCTAAGGTAACCAAGAAAACTCCCATTCCAAAGGTATCTTTTAGTTCTCCACTTGTTGTTTCCGATATCCCCTACCCCTCTAGAGCTTTGAAAACTAAGGAAAACTTCAAGTTTACCCAATTTAGAAAAATGCTTGAGGGACTTGAAGTGACCTTACCTTTCACCGATGTTATATTGAACATGCCCACTTACTCAAAATTTCTAAAAGACATCTTGACTCACAAGAGAAATTTGGGTACCCAAGATGTTATGATTATGGAGGCGGAGTGTAGTGCTCTCCTCATTAATCCTAACTCTTTTAAAATGCCAAAAAAACTTGGGGACCCCGGAAGTTGCTCTATCCCTTGTGTTGTGGGGGGAGTCATGATTTCAAGGGCATTATGTGACAATGGTGCAAGTGTAAGTGTCATTCCCTTAACTATTGCTAAAAGAATTGGACTTGAACGTTTAACCCACACTTCTATGACTCTACAACTAGCGGATAGGTCCGTTAAGCAACCTTTGGGTGTGCTTGAGGACGTACCCGTTAAAGTTGGCAAATTTTTGATCCCCACGGATTTCGTTGTCCTAGATATCCCGGAGGATAGCCACACTCCCATCATCCTTGGTAGGCCCTTTTTGGCTACCGGAGGAGTCCTCATTGATGTGAGGGACAGGCGGCTAACCTTTAGGGTGGGAAACGAAACCCTTGAATTTAATCTTCCACATCTAGTGAAGGGACCAATGTTTCACAAAGCATGCTCGGTAGAAGTCATTGAAGAAGTGGTTGAGAAGGTGCATGAAGAGGAAAAGTATGAAGAAGAAGCTCTACAAGTGGCACTCCATGATGAGGAGATGGGAGATGACCACGAGGTAGATGATGAACTAATGAAGAAGGTGGAGGGCCTTCTCCCTCCAAAGGTACAACTTAAGCCCTTACCTCCCTCACTTAAGTACTCTTTTTTAGGTGAGGGAGAGACTTATCCCGTTATAATTAATGCTAATTTAAGTGAAGGCCAAGAACTTGAACTTTTGAAAGTCTTAAAAACTCATAGGGGTTCACTTGGATATAGCATTGATGATATCAAAGGGTTAAGTCCTAATCTTTGCATGCATAGGATTGTCTTGGAGGAGGGTAGCAAACCTAAGGTAGATGGGCTACGTAGGTTGAACCCTAAGATGGCGGAAGTGGTGAGAAATGAGGTGATGAAGTTGCTAGAGGCCGGGATAATTTACCAAATAACCGATAGCTCTTGGGTGAGTCCCGTCCATGTAGTGCCCAAGAAAGGAGGGGGAACTATGGTGGAACAAGAGGATGGGACTCTCTTAGCTTCTAGACCCGTGACCGGGTGGCGGATGTGCATTGACTATCGCAAATTAAATGCCGCCACCCTCAAAGACCACTACCCCATTCCCTTTATTGACCAAATGCTTGAAAGGTTGGCGGGGCATTCTTACTATTCATTTCTAGATGGTTAGTCCGGGTTTTTCCAAATCCCCATACACCCGGAAGACCAAGAGAAAACCACATTCACTTGTCCCATAGGAGTTTATGCTTATAGGAGGATGCCCTTTGGGCTTTGTAATGCTCCGGGGACATTCCAAAGATGTATGACGGCAATTTTTGCCGATTTTCTTGAGAAGAGTATGGAGGTCTTCATGGATGACTTTAGTGTCCATGGAGACTCATTTGATCTTGGACTTGTGAATTTGTCTCATGTTTTGCAAAGATGTGAGGAGCACAACCTTGTCCTCAATTGGGAGAAGTGCCACTTTATGGTGGAGGAGGGGGTTGTGCTTGGTCACATCGTGTCTAAGAGAGGAATAGAAGTTGATATGGCTAAGGTTTCGGTAATAGAAAACTTGTCACCCCCTACTAATGTGAAGGGAGTGAGAAGCTTTCTAGGCCATGCGGGCTTTTACCGACGTTTCATCAAAGACTTTTCTAAAATAGCCAAGCCTTGAACTTCTCTTCTTCTCAAAGACACACCATTTGTATTTGATGAATTTTGCTTGAGTGCTTTTCATAGGTTAAAGGAGGCTCTTGTGACGGCTCCCATAATCCGATCACCGGATTGGAGCCTTCCCTTCGAAGTTATGTGCGACGCCTCCGACTATGCGGTCGGGGCGGTGCTTGGCCAAGTTGTGGATAAGAAGCACCATGTAATCTACTACACAAGCAAAACTCTTGATCAAGCCCAAGTCAACTACTCTACGACGGAAAAGGAGATGCTAGCTATTGTTCATGCCGTGGAAAAGTTCCGGCAATCCTTTGTTGGTGCTAAGGTTGTGGTATACTCGGATCACTCCGCTTTGAGGCAATTGTTAGTGAAAAAGGATGCAAAACCAAGGCTCTTGAGGTGGGTTCTTTTACTTCAAGAGTTTGACTTGGAAATTAAAGACAAGGCGGGGTCGGAGCATGTTGTTGCCGACCAC
>JAIUZE010002567.1:0-19666 GCA_022085475.1 Heliosperma pusillum | reverse complement strand
TTGTCCATTGTGGTGTTTGTAAATGATACGGAGTACTTCATAAAATAAGCTATAACATATGGAGTAAAAAATCATATGAAATCAAGAACAAGGAAAATAAGCTACATGCTGATGGCCTAAGAACAAAAACTTGATTCATCAGCAAAGATAATATAAGATGAACATAACAAGATATGACAAGGCCTAGAACAAAAACTTGTCAGAAGGTCAAGGAGTCAAGTTTTTGGGCCTTTATTTTGTTGTGCTCTATTCTTGTTACTGAATTTGACATACTAATGGCCAGTCTTGAGATTTATTATCTTCATCTTGTGACTTCTGAGGGCAAATGGGGATATGATGGAAAATATGCTTTCATATGTTTTATATGCGATCATGCGTACATTTCCTAAATTTTCAAGCTTATATTAATTAAAATGTTCGTGAAAATACTTATGGGTACAGGATTGCTGACAAGTTTCAAGTTTACACTCAGCATGCTTACACGAGACCTCTTTGCGTAGTTTGTTTTCTTTAAAGTTTACGTCACTTACTTTTCGAATCTTCCCTTGCATTTATATCCTTCTCTGGAAGTATTGGAATGTTAATGAAGTCTGATTACTGTCCATTAAAGACATATCTTGCACAGTTGCACGTGCTGCATAATACACAAGTCAGCAGCTACTATTATAAGAACTGCTTTCATATGTGCGTTCTTATCACAGGCTACAAATAAATACGGTAGCAAAAATCAAGAAGCAATCAACTTTCTTGAGAGGAAAATGAAAAATTATCCTGCTTTCTCTTATCAAGAGACGCTGCACGCAGGTACACAAACCGCTATGTATGTGTGTGTGTATGTGTGTGTGTGTGTGTGCGTGCGCGCTTGTGTTCTCTGATTGCAGACATGATCTTATGTTTGTCTCATCCCTTTTTTCTGCTTGGAGTGAGACTGTTGCTAAATCTCACATGTTTATTTGCATGAGCAATTTTTGAATATCCTAACCAAATTTTGCTGCCTTAATTTTGCTTGTGTGGAATGCTTGTATTTAGATATGGTTAAATTGCTAAGCCAGATAGAATGAGAAACTCCGCCTTAAGGTGTTAGACTATGTCTTCAAGATTTTAAAAGTAAACTTCATGAACCAGATAGGTTTTGATAGTCTGTTATACTTTTAAATTGTTTTTCTTCCCTTTTTCCTTAATTTATTTGCCCCTGTTTGCATTCTTCTTACATGGTTTTTTTTGTTCGCAAATGAGGAAAAAATACATTTAAAACTTGATTTCTCATACAAAAAACTTTCTGCACATCCTTGCTGAAGAGTCTAGAAAGTACGGAGCAGCAATTTCAATGATTTCAGTACTTCATTTCAAAGAGACGATACGACCATTGAATGCACATTCAATTCATGATCATTATAAGTCATGGAACAATTCTTTTGCGAGCATGGTTTAATCCATTAAAAGCTGTTAAATTAGTCAATTGATAACTCCCTATGTTCCGTTCCGTTCCGTTCCATTACATTTGGTTTGGGAATGGTTTTTTAGTTAGAAAACCTAGTGAGATTTACTCCTTTTGCAAGTCATATCACGCACGTTTCTTAATTTCTCTACTCCGGCATTTTGTCCCTCTTGTAGGTTGTAATCAATGAATACAATGGATTTGAGCTCCTTTGCACGGTGAATCGATCTTTGTAATTGTAGGCATCAGCGGAGTCGCCTATTACTAATTCACCGACAAACAGGTTATTTAACATTTTATGCACTTTGATCAGTTCGTTTTCGAGTCTGTTCTTGTTAGGTCGTTCTTGATATAGTTTGCTTTGCGTGGTTATAGCCTTATGGGTCATTTTTAGGGAAGTTGGCCTTTGGGTCACAAATTCTTGGCATCAGGCGTTTGTTTAAATACAAAATCTTGTGTAAGATGGTGTTGCATAAAACGGTTTGAAAACGGGGGTATAACTAACTATTTATTCAAATGAGTCGTGATATTATCCATTTTACACAATTTCTGCATAAGACGGTTTTTCAGGAAAATAATTGTTGAGTACAAGCTTATTGTTTTCTTCTAATTGTTTCATGAAGTATGGGTCTTTGACTTTGGTCTAGAATGGCGTGGTTAAGATTTATATTTCATAAAAAAAATTATCAAGCGACTAAAACAGAATTCGAAAAGCTTAAGAAAAGTCAAGTCTGCAATGCATTGGATAGTTTAATATCAATATTGAAATTATACTAGAAAATTTATAATGTAACAGTCGATATTAACACAAGAAACGATATTAACACAAGAAACATATCATCTGGACGGAGTACATCACTCAATAGGCTTCTACTGCCCGCGAACCCTGGACTATCCGTTGAACCAAATTCTTGGGATTAGATGATGAAGTCCCTCTCTTACAAGCATGATCAACAGGAAACCTATGGTTCAAGCAGAATTTGACGTTGCAAAATCTGCAAACCACATTGTTGGAAAACGTGAGTGTCGACTTACAACGGTGTGCAGGACACCGTGGCTTCTTTTTCTTTGAAGGATCACAATCTTTCGAGTTTTCATGTTTCTCAATTATCGCATTCTCTTTTGCTCCGAAATAGCCGGTGGTTTCTATTGAAGTTGAGCAAATCTTGCACACGAATACCTTCCTGTCTCTCTCGTTTGGTCTTGTGCATTCATGTGATTTGTATGTTCTGTGATCCAAACAAAACGTCTGCAATACACAAGCATGAATCAATCAAACGAGATACCAACTTGGAAATTAGATGATCTTGGAAGTTAAGATAGACCTGAGAAAACTGACCCGACGTATGAAATCATCCGTCTTAATAATACAAGAAGTGAAAAAACAACTAAGACACCCTATAATAATATAAGAATTTAAAAATTGTCCAGAACGTAGAGAGTAATCGAAGTTGAATAAGAACCTTATGGCAACGATCACAATCGAAGGGGAGAAAGTCAAGCTGATGACAATCAGGGAGTTCGCAATGTGCTCCTAAATCTGGGAAAGCTTCGGTGCCACCTCCGATATCTTCCTTCTTCTTCTTATTCCCATTTGAATAAAATTCAACGACATCAAGAAACCGCGACATTGTCTCTTTGTATCTAGAATTCTAGTATAGGCAGCGTTGTATATTGTATATATATCCGACTCAATTAATGAAATTATAGAGATTAATTCTCAAAGTAGAAAGAATGATTGATTATGGCTGAATTAGAATGAATTGAGTTTTCTTTTCTTGTAAAAAAAGGAAGCGAGTGCGAGTGATTATTTGTATGGATTCTATAAGAAAAGAAAGCTAAGGTTTATTTATAAGAGTTATGGATGGCTTGAGGAACAAGAAATTGATGACACGGTTTCTATTTCTATGACGTATAGGATTCCGCAACTTTCCTGTTTTGCTTGGGAATTCTTTCATACCTACGGGCTACGGCTACAAATATATACATATATGTTTTATAAATATTTCCATATTCGGCTTATTAATGTGTGCTTTCAAGACACACGTTAGAAAACTACTCATTAATCATTAGTGTACTCTCTTTTTATTTTCCTTTGCAAATTCACGTCCGGGTTTATCCGTCTAAAGTTTAAGATATGTCACATAAGTTAGAATGAGACAAAAGCAAAATGCATGGAAAAAAGCAAAATATTTGTCATACGTGTGCAAATGGGATGATATTAGGCCCGTTTTATTGTTAAGACGAATACTTTCGTTTTAAGGATAGTTGTAGTTTTTGTTTAGAACTTTTAACTTTTTAATATGTATGGAATAAGAAAACAAATATATCTGATGAGGTTAACGTATACTCCCTCAATTTCTCATTTATTTACCTTTACTTTTAACATAAAGACTAAGGAAAGATATGATAACCAATTATAGATATTGTATGACATGTGGACCAAAATGTAGGTGAATAAATTAATTTACCAACCAAATGTACTCCCAAAAAAACAGGTAAACAAATGACCAAGACATCCTAAATAAAAATAAGTAAACAAATGACAGAGATGGTGGGAAGATACTCCCTCCAATTAAACCTGTCAAAATTAATCTGACCCGAAAAGGGTGACCTGAGACCTGAATTAGAACACACAATGTGACCCGAACCTCGAACACGACCCAATCTTTGTTGACCGTAACTGACCTAACACGAAATGACCCAAGCCGAAAATAATCTGACAAATCATAATTTTAATTAACCCAAAAAGACTCCAAATGACTAATTTGAAACATAAGCGAAACACGAAATGAGACTACACGACCCGAACTAACCAGATAATGTGACACACCCGAACTGACCTGACCTGAACTAGCCCAACCCAAACCCAACCAAATGTTAGTTTCATCTTTCAAATTTTTCTATTTTTTTTAATGAATTAGAGGTTAAAATTTTCAAAGTTTGTCCTTTAAAAAGTAAATGAGTACATTGGCTTGGATTGAATGGAGTGTAAATATGTGTATAGAACTGACAAACATGTCAGTTGGATCGACCCAATTCGGGTCGGCTCTGTTCGGATCTGTCATATTATCTGGTTAGTTCGGGTCAGGCCGCGTTGCTTCGGGTTTCCGGTGTGGGTGTACTATTTTGCAAGTTGCAACACACCCCCGACCCCGTATTGAATCGAACCGAACCCGACACGATTGACCCCTTTGATGGGTCTACATAGTACACATAGATAGACGCAATTTTACCTTTGTGTATGTACTATATATACCCGAAATGACCAAACCAATAACTCGCCCTCCCGCCCGTTTGACAAGTATACTAATGACCCAAGCTAAAAAGAACGCAACCACGTTACACCAGTTCGTGAATGAGACTCATAAATTGTGGATTTCCGGGGTAGGGGATTGTATATATGCAATTTTCCCCTTGTTTTTACCACACAAACATCGTGTTTTTGAATGATCAAAAGAATGAAAATTACGTCAAAAAATGAATTGAAACACTGATACTCTACAATTTATTTCATCATAATTCAGAACAAAAGCTGAATCTTTAAATCCATAGAAACAAGATACAACAAGGGAATTGAATCTTTCGCTTGATCCGGGAGTTCCGACTGATGTAGGAGTTTCGATTGATCTTTCGCGTAAAAATCTTCCGCTTTTAACTCATACGTGGATAAAATCATGTCCCGCCTTGGTTCTTAGTCCTTTTTTTTTTTATCTTAGTCAACCAAACAAGCTTTTATTTATCAATACCATTATCTTCGCTTCTCTGCATCATCTCTTATCAGCAATTCCGTTTCCTGAAGCAAAATGTAAGAAAATAGATTCCCTTGTCACTGCTTTTGGGTGCAGTAAAATCCCTAAATATAGATCTATTCATTGGTTGCCTATAACGTCTCTGCAGTTACCAAAATGCCAAGGAGATTTGGATCTAAAGAATACCGCTCTCCTAAGTTAGGCTTTCCTTTTAAAAATTCATTGGCGCCTTCTAAACAAACCAGCATGCCTACTCCATTCGTTTCTCAAGAAAGATCTTCCCATGCCGGCTTCTAAATCAAAAGTTTCCAGCGCTTGCGCTTTCTTTATCTGGAAAGGGCTTTGTCGTGCAGCCTCAAATTTGTCCTTGGGTTTTGCATGGAAAGTTGGAAAAGACAGCTCAATTAATTTCACGACGAATAAATGGGTTAATGGTGCTACTCCAGCTCTTCGTCCCGCTATGCCTTCTCAAAATCTCCATCTAGCAAATATGTAGCAATTGGAATCCATCTTTTATCTTCAAATACTTTGCATCCCTTTTCAGCAAAATCCATAATAAATATGGAACCTCCTCACCTTGGCATAGATGACTTCCTTTACTAGAAGTACACGGAAGATGGGCCATACTCTGTTCGCTTGGGATACTCTTTCTTACTTCACTAGTCCAAAATTATGGCGTCATCTGGCAAAATTCAAGCTTTTCCATGGAAACTTATATGGAATAAGCCGATCTCCCCCAAGGTGCTCTAATTTTGCATGGCGTGTAATTACATACTCTCTGCTACTATTTTTAGTCTCAGCTCAAGAGGTCTACGGGCTGATGCTAATTGCGTACTATGCAACCAGTCTCTAGAAACCTCTAGTAATTTCTTTAGAGCTTGTCATGTATCTCAACATGTGTGGCAATCGTCGGCTCTTGGTCTTGTGGCCATGGCAAATCCTTCTATTAGTCTAGCACT
Source organism: Heliosperma pusillum (assembly GCA_022085475.1). Classification (NCBI taxonomy): domain Eukaryota; kingdom Viridiplantae; phylum Streptophyta; class Magnoliopsida; order Caryophyllales; family Caryophyllaceae; genus Heliosperma; species Heliosperma pusillum. Next base: position 13,517 of record JAIUZE010002567.1, on the reverse strand, counting down.
TGGATTGCTGATCTTATAAAGTATCTCTAACACCCCCATAATCCGTTATATTTAAAAATAGAGTTTTGATGTAAAATTCGGAATATGGATGTGTCACATTTGAACCAATTGTAGTAGAAGTATTTAAATCATGTAATTCAAAGGGGTAAATGTCCATGTGAATTAAAACCAAAGAGTAAAATCCGATTATAACCAAATCCAAATGTTTGCGGAAGCGAATAAGTTTGATGATGCAAAATAAAGATAATTGTCTAAACATTGGTTTCCAATAAAAACAATAACGCGCGCGCTCTCCCGTGGTTCCCACGTCCTAGTTCCTTGGATTACCTGTCACACGATCTGCTCTCACAATAGTGGTCATAGCAGTTCCAATTAAGGACAAAAACAAAAGAGGGTCAACAATAATGTTGAGTAAGGTAAACAATCCAAAAATAAATAAATAAGAGTTTTACTTAAAATTTAGAATTCATAAGAAAGTAGAATATCATTGAGAAGTTCAAGTTTCTAAATAAGGAAATCCGATCCAAAATAGTTAGTCCTTCCAAATCTTAAAACACTTTCCTTCGAAGAAAACATTTCTTCACTTTCTTTAGTAAGTAATGGATAGAGGCCGTATGGAGAGGATTCCCTCGCCCTAAACCGGATAAGACGGGGTTCACCAAACCATGTACAATAACTGTCCAAAAATCCCGAGTGTGCACACCCCTCCAAGGGCCAACCCCAAGGAGGAAGATAAGAGGACGGGGTCTCGATCAACTAACCCCCACCAGAAGCTCTGTATAGGAGGTCCCCTTTTATTATTTGGGAACAACCTACCCCTCTACCAAAACCGTTCAAACCAAAAATCAAAACCATTTCCACACAATTAAATCCATTTCTTGAGATTAACCATCTCCATAACTTGTACAAAAGATCAAACGGTTTTGGTTTTCAAACTCTTAAAAGTTATGAGTCCTTTATTATATTTCAACATTTCAAGGGATGGAATAACATCAATCATTTTTCAATATTTCATCACAATAATCCAAACTTATAATAACAACCATTATAAACATTATACACAATATAACATTTGAAACAAAACTCATTAGTTCAAGAAAAGTGTATGGACAAGCGTTTCCCTTACCTTACGAGCTGGTCTAGATTTAAAGTTCCTCTTCTACAAATCCCGAGTCTACAATATACATAAAGTACTCGTTACCAATTTATTCAAGTTGGTCCTTAACTAGTTCAAATGGTTTTATGTATTTTACTCGGTTTTTGTTATGTTTCCATTTTGAACGTTTTGTTCCGAGTTTTATTATTAAGAAAGTAAACTAAGTTCATGGTCAGAATATTTAAGAGTATGTTATCAATTTGGTGCTTTTATTTTAACAAGTTATAGCTTATATACTTGGTTTATACAAGTTCATTATCTCATACATACTTTACGGTTTTACAGATTCTGAATAGTGACTTCAAAACGTCATAACTCTTTCATTACTTAACTTTTTGGGGTAAGATCAGTGAGGTTGGATTCCTTAAGATGTCCTACAACTTTAAGTGTCAAATATTAACAGTCCAAAAACGACTCTAAGGTCTCTGAAATTTCTGTTTAGTAAAACGTGACGGTTTCCGAGTCACAGAAAGTTTTGGGCTGGTTCGGGTGTTTAAATAGTCGAAATATCGGTTTTCAAAAGGCCAACATGCATGTCTCTCATTAAAGTTTATCATAGTCAAATATCAAGAATTTATCTTTAGTATAACTTTATTCACTAGTGGTCTATTTGAAAATGGTAGGTTCTCAACTATCAATCTAAAGAACAATATTTTATCAGATTTCCAGATTGTCACTTTGTGTTGAAAAAATCATATAAAATCAAATACTCAATATTCTTGGACGAAAACAACTCCAATAGGTCTAGTATTTAGTCTACCAACTTTTATGTTTATACAATGTTAGCCAAAAATAGGTTTAAGATGTACTATTGGACGGATCTTTAACCAGTGGTCAGAAAATGAGTGACAAAATGTTTTTAAGTAGATTACAAAGATTATAAATTCAAATGAGTTGATTCCAGGGCCTAATATACTCTATATTCATTGAAGTTCATTGTGGTAAAAGGGTTTGTCCTCCTTAATCCTTTAAGTTACTTTTTAAGACAGAAACATTGGAACTAGCAGATTCGATTGTCCAGAATCATGTTCTTTTTGTATGATTTTTCATTTGCAAACGACTCATGGGATTATGACAAAATTTTGTACACTTATTATAGACAGGAAGACCTACGACACATATTTTTTTCATAGCAATAAAACAAGTCTAAGTCGGATTTTTATTCTGTTAATTATCAACCTCCGGATTTGACACTTTGATGATTGTTATGTGCTTAAGTTCATGCATGCATGAATGGAAACTTGTTTAATTATTGTTCTATGATTTAAACTAAATGAATAGGTGTTCTTAATGTTAATAAACATAAAATGGTGGTTTAGACATTCTCACCAAGTGAGGATCTTGGTGCTAAGGCTAGATCCTCCTCCTTATGCTCCCTCCTTCTTCTTCTTCCTCTTTTCGGTTTCTCTCTCTAATCTCTCTTTCTTTCTATTTATTTTTTTTTTTTTTTGTGTGTGTGTTTGAATGAATTGTAATCTGGTGGGAGGTTGAGTGAGGAGTAATAGAAGTGGTTATGGGAAGAATAAAAAGAAGGGTGTTGGGAAGAGGGGGGAGTAGGGGTGTAGGGTGGTTATGGGAAAGACAAAAAGAAAAGTGTTGGGAAGGGGGAGGTGTAGGTAGGGTGGCACAAGCATGGGTAAGGGGATCTATTTCCCTCATTATGGCAGCTAGGATTTGGTGTTTGAGTCGGGTTTTCGCGCGACGAAAAAAAAGATGCGCGAGACGGTGATTTATGCAACTTCGAAATGCAATACAATTTCACCAATTATCGACACCAGAATTATATATGTTTTTTCTTGTTTTATAATGGGTGAATTTATTTTAGGATTGTATTTTACTATCATTTATTCTCAATGTGTGACGATAAAGTTGATTATTAAATTTAGCGACTCGAGATCGCGGTAATCGCATTGTTACAAATCTTTCCATTTTATCACCTATTGTTTTTAGCTTCATAAATATCTTTATTATTATTTTTTTATATAAACTCCTTTATATTTTATTGACGGATTTTACGGGTATTACAGTATCTGCATCAAATGTCCACCCAGGAAAATAATCTGCTGATGTACTTTCTATGTGTTCTCAGAGCTATTTGGTCATCCTGGAATGAAAAGATTTTCAACAGCAAATCTATTGCACCTTCAGTTATCCTTGAAATTACTCGTAGTTTGGTAAATTCCTATTTTTCAGTTACCAATTATACCTTCCTATCATGCTGTCTCGCTGCCGAGGCCTGGCCCTGCCAACATACTTTCGTGTACCTCATCCCATATCAGATATACATTTACATTGCGTTGACCAGATTAGCCCTTCAGAATCAATTCTTAGCCACTCTGTTTGAATTACGCGTACGCGCTTCATCTATCTTCGACGCATATGCGCGCATCCTGCTACTTGCTATGACTCAGGTGAAGTCCCTAGCCTCTTCCCAAGTCGCCTTCGTCGTGACTTCAAAAAAAAACTATCATCCGTCCTGGCATCTTGCTTGCCAGTCCCCATCGGCCAGCGTCACACGTCGACTGAAATTAGAAGACTACTCTACCAGTATCGTTTTTGGTCAGTCAGTCTTACAATTGGCTAGTTTGTAGAATTGTTTTTCAAAGTAGGGTTATTGGGATAATTAAATCTCGCTTTAGGGTTGTTTTGAAACTATTTCTCGCCAATGGGTCCACGTCATCACTTTTTATTTTTTTTTACCAGAATTGAGGTAAATCGCTATGGGGCATAGCGATTTTAGTAAAATCGCTATGGGGCATAGCGAATTTGCCAGTTATCCCCAACTCACACAAAGCAGAAGGTTCTGCCAAATTTGGAACGTAAGAATTGGGTAAATCGCTATGGGGCATAGCGATTTTAGTAAAATCGCTATGGGGCATAGCGAATTTGCCAGTTATCCCCAACTCACACAAAGCAGAAGGTACGCGTAAAGGCTGATCGAAATTTTTGGGGTAAATCGTTATGCTGAAAAGCGATTTAGGTCTTATATATAAAAAAAACCCGGCTCACTCTCTCTCCTATTACTCGTGAATTTGTTCCCAAAAAAAAAATCCCCAAATCTGAAACCCTAGAAAATCGGAAACTCTACCAAAACTTCTCAAATCATAACCCTTTTCTACATAAATTTACACAAGTTAACAAGTAAGAAGCCCTCTTCTTCCTATCTAAACGAATAGGTAATATTTATTGTTGTTTTGGCAATCGTTATTGTTGAATTAGTTACTAATTACAATATATTGTTTGTTTTTAGTAATTATTGCTAGAAATTAGTTAATTAGTAGCTTAAGTGATGTTAATCTTTTGATTTTAGTTGTGTGATCATAGTAATGGAGGTAAATAATTATCCTTTAACATGTTGGTGGAGTGGTGATGTTGTTGAAGAAGGGGAAAGTGTTACTTATAAAGGGGGTTGTGAAACCTTTATTATTGTCAATAGTAGCTTAAATTTTAGTGATCTTAAGAGTGAAATTTATGATGCATTAGAAGTTAATCCTACAAAATTTGAGCTAAGTATTAGGATGAAATTTCCAGGTGTAAGAGGTTATAAGTTGTGTTGTTTGAATAATGATAAAAGTTTAAGAGCGTTGTGGGCTAGTGTGTGTCAATCGAAAGCGGCTTCTATTGATTTGTACTTAGATTTGGTACCTATTGCTCCCTCTAATGAAATTGTCCAACCTTCTCCTTTTTCATTTACAAATATGATTAGTCAAGTCGAGAATCCTAATTGGTCAAGTGTGTCCTTGGGTAATAATAATGTTGATGAAGGTGATATAGATTGTAATATTGAAGGGGATGAGGTTGAGGGGGATGTCGAGGAAGAAGATGTTATGTTGTTAATTGTTGATGATGATGATATTGATATAGACCTTGTTTCTCTTGGTGTTCCCAATAGTGAATTTACTAAGCTTCATCAATTTGACGAAGATTATGTAAATAGTTGGTACAAATCAAAGGATGTCTCTTTTGTAAATGGTGGTGAGTTTATGGTGGGACAAGAGTTTGCAAACAGAAAAGTGTTGCGTGAAGTTGTAATAGCATATAATGTGAAAAGAAACCAAATTTCTAAAACGGTTGAGTCAAGATCTAACACTATTAGTTACAAATGTGGAAGAAAACAAAACCCTTGTAGTTGGTATCTTAGAGCTACGCGAAAAAATCTTGCTTTAGATGTCTTCACAATTGTGTCTTATAAAGGACCTCACGAAACAACTTGTGTTGTTAAGAAACCATCTCGTGATCACCCCAATTTGAAAAGAGAGTTTCTTAGCAATGTCATAAAGCCTTTTGTAGAAGCCGATTGGGGGGTGAAAGTGCAATTACTTAGAGCGGCAATAACCAAAGAATTTAATTTCACGATATCTTATGCGAAGGCATGGGCCGCCAAACAAAAAGCAATTGCGGACCTTTATGGGGATTGGGAGGAATCTTATGCCTATCTTCCTCGATATCTCGACGCTCTAAAATCATCAAATCCGGGAACCGTTGTTGTTTTTGTTAATGACCCAAGTGACAAACCCAATAGTGAGCAATTTAATCGCGTGTTTTGGGCTTTTGGACCTTCAATTAGAGGATTCCCCCATTGTAGACCCATCATCACGATAGACGGTACTCATCTTTATGGAAAGTATCGTGGTGTTTTGTTGATAGCCATGGGAGTTGATGCGAATGAACAACTTTTTCCATTAGCTTTTGCTATTATTGAGAAAGAGACTTATAATACTTGGAGATGGTTTTTAGGTTGCATAAGAGGCTCAGTTACACAACGTGAAGGTATTTGTGTTATATCTGATAGACATACTGGGATTCTAAAAGCTATGGTGGAAGTGGGTAGTGGGTGGGAGGAACCTTTTGCTTTTCATAGATATTGTATTCGTCACCATGCATCGAACATAAACACTATGTTCAAAGATACAAACTTGAAGGGGGCTTTTACAAAAACTGCTTTTGAACATCAACTTCGAAAGTTTGAGAAAGGAATGCAAGGTATAGGGGCAATAAACATGAAAGCCAAGGCTATGTTGGAGAGGATTAATTTTAGTAAATGGTGTCTTGCGCACGATGGTGGTAAACGATATGGTATAAAGACCACAAACATGTGTGAATGTTTTAATGGTGTCTTAAAAGGGGTGAGATTTCTCCCTATTCAAGCACTTGTTAAAGCCACTTTCACAAGAGTGAACAAGTACTTTGTTGAGAGGAGGGATATTGCTAGGTCAAGGTTGACTAATGGTTTCATATGGGCCGATAAAGTCATGGCAAAAATAGAAGATAATGATGATATTGCCGCGCATCACGAGGTAACTTGCTACGATTTGCAAAGGGGGCTCTACGAAGTTGTTACCAAACGTGGAAATCGGCAAGGAACCAATGCGAGGCATAGTCATACAATTCTTCTTTCACAAAGAACATGCACTTGTAACAAGTGGCAAAACCTCCATTATCCATGTTCACATCTCATGGCGGTATGCCGGGAACATTCGATCGACTCAGACCAATACGTTGATCCTTTATATTCTAGTGGGGAGTATCTCGGATCGTATCGCGCTTCTTTTCACCCAGTTCCCGATGAAGGTTATTGGAAGCCTTGGTGTGGTAAAGTTTTCACCCCAAACCTTGAACTAAAGCGTGGTGAAGGCAGACCAAAATCAAAGAGAATTCGAAATGAGATGGATGAGGTTGTAAAACAATCTGTAACGTGTAGTTTGTGCAATACAAGTGGTTATAACAAACGTTCATGTCCGACTTCTATACCATCGGGGTAACTTAAATATATTTGTTTTGTTTTGTTTATTCTATTCTATGTTATATGTTTACCAACATTTGTTGATCCTTTGTCTTAATTTTTTTTTTCATTTGTTGTAGGTCAAGAGATGGAACCGAGTCCTTTCAACCGTAGTGTGCTTACTCTACAAGATCAACATAGAAGTAGTTGTATAGGGGAAGGAGAGGTAACCTAAGAAAAATATTTGTATTTATTTCATTTCTCTTTTATTCAAACTTTTGTTACTTTATTAACCTTATGTTTTATGTGGAATTTTTTTTTGAAGGATTGGCCTGCTTTGGTGTGTAGAAATCATCTAAGGTTGAAAGAGGAGTTCACGGTTCCAGATGCCGTTGCCAATTTCATAAGTGGTACGCAATTTCATGGAATTCATAGACTATCTTTTGTTGGCATTCACCCGGATTTCATAACCGCTTTAGTTGAGAGATGGAGACAAGAGACTCACACGTTTCATTTAACGGTGGGGGAGGCTACTATAACATTACAAGATGTGAATGTCTTGTTGTGTCTTAGGGTTGATGGGTTGCCAATCACGGGTCAAGGGGATTTAGCTTAGGGTGATTTAGTGGAGCATTACTTAGGAGTTAGACCGGAAAACTCGGAAACTGAGACTTGGCTAAAAGGATCAACCTTAAAACTAAAGTGGCTTAAGCGTTTCCAAGTTTTGCCAAATGACGCTAATGAGTTCAAACTTCATCAATATGTTAGGGCATACTTATTGTACTTGATTGGAACTACTCTTTTCCCCAATAAAACTGGAAATAAAGTATCCCTTATTTTTTTGCCATTTTTGAGTGACCTAACTAAGTTGGATGACTATAGTTAGGGTAGTGGAGTTCTAGCTTGTCTTTACCGCAACTTGTGCTCGGCTAGTAGAAAGGGTTCTCTCAATATTGGAGGTTGCTTGATACTTCTTCAATTATGGTCTTGGGAGCGTATATCCATTGGTCGACCTAAGATTATCCGTTCACGGGTTGAAGCACAAGTTGGTGTTGAATATCCTTTGGGTTCTCAAATGGTAGTTGGTGTTGATCATTTAGGATGCCGGTGGCTTAGAGTTGATAGGAGGTTTACGGACCATCTTCAGGGGTTGGTTACGTATAGGCACGCTTTTGATACCATGACTGATACCATGTTTAAGTGGCAACCCTATACTCCCAATATCCTTGCTCTTCTTCCGCCTATATGTACCGAGGATACCGAGACTTGGATTGTGAAAACACCTTTAATTTGCTTTGAAGTTGTTGAGTGGCATTATCCGGAAAGAGTAGTTCAACAATTTGGTTATCATCCGGATCGAAGTGCCACAAGGGGCGTGACACGGATACCGAATTGCATGATATGGACCGTAGAATGAAAAAGAAGAACTATGAACACTTGCACCGTCACCGCATTGATTGGTGGATGAACCGCAAGCGTCATATGTTGCCACCTGGAAACCCTTATAGTGGTCATATAAGTTATAATGACCCTTATATGGAGTGGTATCGTGATCACACCCGTCTCATCATTAATTCATTAGCCCACTTAGTTCGACAACAGAGAGGATCTATGAAGCCAACCATGATTACTAGCCCACCGCGGCGGATTATTCATTACTCGTAAGTTATATAACTCTTATCTTTTTTCATCTTCATATTACAATACATATTTCAATTATTTGGTTAGGGTATTAATTTATTAGCTCATTTTACAATACAGACCCAAGGACATGTGTTCATCTACAACCACTCTTCCAACATGCTTGCCCAAATACCCGATGATGTGCCACTGACTCATGTAAAGATGTTGCAAGCTATGCAAGCAATGGCACTTCAATCGCTCCAAGGCACAAGGCAAGCTCATCTAATCCAACAACATGAAGAAGAAGTTTTTACACAAGACATGGAAGAAGAAAATGAGGAGGATGAGGTAGCTCCACGATATAATCTTCGTCATACGGGGGGGGGGAGAGTTAACCAAGAGCAAGAGGATGAGCCCGAAGGATCTAATTCACAAAGAAAGGCAAAAAGAACCCGGTCCCGTAGAGTTTAGTTGTGTGTTTGTATGAACTATCTACCCTTTTTATTGTATTTCAAAGACTTGTTTATGTAGTGAATTGAATTTGGTGGTTTGTATGAACTATTTACTCTTTTTAATGTATTTCAAAGACTTGTTTGTGTGTGAATTGAATTTGGTGGTTATATTGCGTGTTTTATATGCAAGTTTTAATAATGGAACAAGTATGAGAAAAGAGTATAATGCATGTTTGTTACTTTTTTTTTTTAATACAGGGCAAAGTCGTGGTGGGGGGTAGCGATTTAGGTTAAATCGCTACTGGGGATAGCGATTTAGCCCCAAATATTTCGTTCAGCCTTTGGCAGAACCTTCTGCTTTGTGTGAGTCTGGGATAATTGGCAAATTCGTTATGCCCCATAGCGATTTACCCAATTCTTACGTTCCAAATTTGGCAGAACCTTCTGCTTTGTGTGAGTTGGGGATAACTGGCAAATTCGCTATGCCCCATAGCGATTTACCTCAATTCTGGTAACAATAAATAAAAAGTGATGACGTGGACCCATTGGCGAGAAATAGTTTTAAAAAAACCCTAAATCGAGATTTAAATGTCCCAATAATCCCACTTTGAAAAAATATTCTAGTTTGTACCTAGACGCTTTAGTAGGTTCTATGGGTGTATTTACTTCATTTCATTTCTTTATACAAACAGTTTACGTTTGTAAAAAAAAAAAAGGGAATTGAAAAACATAATCAAAACTTCTAAATTAATATCATCGTTCACGAGGTGATCGACGGTTGATGATCCATTAACTTGTAAGAAACCGTTCATATATTCCCTTTCTCCTATTTAATTAAGGGAAAATTCACATGGTACCCTTGAGGTTTGCCATTTTGCACGAAATACCCAAAATTTTGATCTAGAAAACTTTAAGAGGTCATAACTTGTGTTTACGAGATCAGAAAGTGACGATTTTTTTTTCAAATCGATCGTCTTTCCAAGTACTACGATTTGAAAAAAAAAATTGCCGAGTTCGGAATTCGTAATCAAGAGATATGCTTGCTCAAAGTTTGTTCGGTCAAAAAAACTTTGACATGCAATAACTCCTAGCTACGGGATCCAAATGCAATAATTTTTTTTTTCAAATCGTAGTTATCGGAAAGATGATCGACTTGAAAAAAAAAATCAAAATTTTTTTTGGGTTTGCTTGGAATTCCGGATCACTTTATAATCTCGTAAACACGAGTTATGACCTCTTAAAGTTTTCTAAATCAAAATTTTGGGTATTTCGTGCAAAATGACAAACCTCGGGGATACCATCTGAATTTTCCGTTTAATTAATTATATATTTAAATTTTTATTTGTGTGAAGTTTTATTTTAATCAACAAAAACAAATAATTAGGATAAAAGGAGTTTATTTTTAGTCTATTTGAATATAATGAAAGTGACATATCAAATCTATCTAGTAAATTAACCATGGGAGCGATTCAAATACTTCGGACTAGCAATTCAGATTCTCTCCATTAGCCTCGTCTTCATTTAGTAATTATGGTAACCTGGAGACTAATAATATAAAGTTTGTAAGAGACAAACCTATTACCTCTTACGTCATCGTCGTCATGGCAGATACCATTACTCCGTCGTCGGTAGTCGGTACATTAATTTAGGGTTATGCTCTTTCATGGACACATTTTACTTTTTCATGGACAAAGATTACCACTTTACCCCTATTATTTTTCAAGTTTATTCTTTCCTAGTTACTCTTTCAACATCCTCCCTCTACCTCACAAACCCTAGCCTCCTCCTCAACCACCTCCTGCTCAACCAACACCAGCCCTCTACGTCACCACCACTGCCCCCATCCGCTCCACCGCCTTCAAGACCCAAATCCAACCACACGCACTACCCCTCCCCACCCCTGCTGCCTAACTGCCGACACCCCTCCACCCCTTTGCCAACTCCCGACGACCCCCACCGGCCTTCTGCCCCACCTACTTCGCTCGCCCATGCTCACATACCACCAGACTTGCCGCCCCTTTCCCATCCAAATAGACCTGCCCCTTTTCTGCCACCGCTACTCGCCTACCAATGTCTTCCTTCATTCGACCACCAGACCTTCATTCGCCTACCGCGCCTCCTTCTCCACGTCTGCCACCCAGCCCTCCCTTTCGCTGCCTCTCCTTTCAAATTAAAACCCTAATTTCTATTAAAAAAATCCTTTTATGTGTGTTGTTAAATTGATAAAATTTATCAAATTGTTAGCAAATTCGACATATTCAAATGGAATTATTAACTGATAATATGTAAATTTGGGTACATAATTGCGTTTAATTTGCTAACAATCTGGTGAATTTTTGAGTTGAGTGACAAAGGTGAGATTTTTTTTTCTCTCTTTTAGAAGAAGGGTAAGTAGTGGAAATTTATGAGAAAATAGTCCATGAATGAGTAAAAGCTGTCCATGAAAGAGCAATTACGTTAATTTATGATAATTTATTCCCTCAAAAAATTTTATGATAAAATACTTCTAATTAACTTCTGCCCTAAGTACATGCGGTAATTGGGTCGGTTGGGCTGAGTTTGGGATGGGTCTTATTTTATCGGGCTAGTTCACGTCGGGTCACGACTACGTCTGAGTCAGCTTCGGGTATGTCGGAAAAATTGTTAGCTCGGGTTTGGTTCGGGTCCAATTCAGGCCAATATCGAGTCGGGTCATTTAGATAAATATGTTAGGTCAGGTCAGGTCTGGGTCCTGATTTGGCGGGAGGTTTGTTGTCGGGTTAGGTTGTTATCTGGTTAATTTTTGGGTCGCGTCATTATCAGGTCGAGTAATTATGATAACTCATCTGGCCTAGCTGCGTTGGGTCGCGTTTTTTTCTTGATTTGGCTCATCATTTTATTATGCGGTCAACTTTTTTAAAATTATTTTACTAGTTTTGAGTTGAGTTATGGTCATTTTATAACGAATTTATTATAGGTTAATTAGTTTTAAATAGTTTATAAAATACGTTCATAGTATCGGTTTATTCCAGCCTTTATCGTCATATTGTTTATGTCGGGGTTAACTTTTTGAGTTAATGTCGGGTTACTTTTTGGTTCGGGTCAACTTTTGGGTCAATTTCGGGTTATCTTTTGGGTTGGGTCAGCTGTTGAGTTGGGTCAAAGCATGAATCAAGTCAATTTGGGTTACAAGCCATCTCATGGGGGCCAGATTTAGTTTTAGGTCAAATTACGGGTCATAATCGGGTCGGTCATTTTCGATTTGCAGCATTTCAAGGTACCATCGTATCGAGTTTACCTGGGCTTTGGTCGGGTCTCACCTACCAACTCTGCCCATAAGGACACACTTTAATTAGTAAACTGTCAAGTCCAAGATCTCTTATACAATAATCACTTATAATTTCAGATATTTTGTTGCAAAATCATTTTATACTCATGATGTGGCCCCATGTAAAGTCCTTGTAGCCATTTTTAAAGGGAAAATTACAAAATGTACATTTCATTTTATAAGAGCATCCACAATAGAGAGGATGTACCCTCCTCTTAGCACACTCTCTCCTCTAAGAGGAGGTCCTCTCTATTGTGGAGCATGTATATAACATCCTCTTAGCAAGAGGATGTTCTCTACTTCCTCTAATTTTAGAGGAAGTAGAACATTGGCCCTTGTGCCAACTACCTACTAATATCTTCCCATGTGGATTATTGACATTTTTTTTTTTCATTTGTAACAAGTTAAAATGCAAATAAATGGGTAGAGGATGGATAAGAGGATCCTCTCTATTGTGGGCAAAAATATATAAGACGAGGATGAATATAGTGGAAATAAATGTGGGTCATAGAGAATGAGTGGTGTCAAAAAATGATAGGGTGAAAGAAAAAATAAGAGGATTATTTCATCCTCTCTATTGTGGATGCTCTAATCGAGGAATTTTATCTGCTTTTTTCTTCTAAGTCTCCAGTTTTCTCTCCCACCTTCTCCCTTTCCCGTATCATAATTGGTTAAACTAATATATACTGTATATCGTGTGAAGTCGAATGACAAGTTGATTGGGCAATATATATGATCTCTTAACCGGTTGTGAGAGGAGAAGGTCGAAAAGAGAAGTTTAACACAAATAAGGAAGGCAAAATATATAAAAATTCTCATTCAAGACGAGTTCCATCTTAAGCTTAACACTATCTTATTATTTTTTAAACATTTCACTTTTGTTTATTCAACATATTAAACATGTATCAAGTGTAAGGCGAATATATATTGTGTCGTAAGAAAGATTTTGTTTAAAAATATAAAGATTAGGTAAAACAATACCCTGCTGTCCTACCATAACCATCCCTGATTCTTCGATATAAGACTTCGTACATTCTCATGTCGGCCTTACGAGATACGCGGCTAAGATTAACACATGGCTGCATGTCATTGGTTCTAATTTATTAGTGGACTTAGTTTACTCCACTCCATTTTTATACTTCTTCTACTATAAATACTCCCACTTACATACTATACTAGTATACTAAAACCAACCTTCCAATTTTCTAGGATATTTCCTTAACTGCCTTTTACTTGCACATTTCTAACAATTATAAT